>JAPZAG010003334.1:0-11216 GCA_027475135.1 Bactrocera correcta | reverse complement strand
ATACCTAAATATAAGATTACGGAATTCTTCTAAATGCACTGCCGTTATGCCGCCATGGCTTTATACCAACTTCAATACGTTAAAGAAGGTTAATTAACTTAAATATGTTAAACTAATGATTTGAAGCATTTCGATATCGCTTGCTAACTGTGTATATACAAGAAAATCGACTTTATACCTAAATAAAAGATTACTGAATTCTTCTAAATGCACTGCCGTTATGCCGCCATGGCTTTATGCCAACTTCATTTCGTTAAAGAAGGTTTATTAACTTAAATATGTTAAACTAATGATTTGAAGTATTTCGATATCGCTTGCTAAATGTGTATATACAACAAAATCGACATTATACCTAAATATAAGATAACGGAATTCTTCTACATGCACTGCCGTGATGCCGCCATGGCTTTATTCCAACTTCAGTTCGTTAAAGAAGGTTTATTAACTTAAATATGTTAAACTAATGAGTTGAAGCATCTCGACATCGATTGCTAAATGTGTATATACAACAAAATCGACTTTATACCTAAATATAAGATTACGGAATTCTTCTAAATGCACTGCCGTTATGCCGCCATGGCTTTATATCAACTTCAATACGTTAAAGAAGGTTAATTAACTTAAATATGATAAACTAATGATTTGAAGCATTTCGATATCGCCTGTTAAATGTGTATATACAAGAAAATCGACTTTATACCTAAATATAAGATAACGGAATTCTTCTACATGCACTGCCGTTATGGCGCCATGGCTTTATATCAACTTCAATACGTTAAAGAAGGTTAATTAACTTAAATATGTTAAACTAATGAGTTGAAGCATTTCGATATCGCTTGCTAAATGTGTATATACAACAAAATCGACTTTATACCTAAATATGAGATAACGGAATTCTTTTAAATGCACTGCCGTTATGCCGTTAAGGCTTTATGTAGAATTCAGTAAGATAGAGAGGGTTAATTAACTTAAATATGTTAAACTAATGATTTGAAGCATTTCGATATCGATTGCTTAATATGTAAATACAAGAAAATCGACTTTATACCTAAATAGAAGATTACGGAATTCTTCTAAATGCACTGCCGTAATACCGCCGTGGCTACATGCCAAATTCAGATCGTTAAAGAAGGTTTATTAGCTTAAATATGTTGAGATAATGAGTCGAAGCATCTCGATATCGATTGCTAAATGTGTATATACAACAAAATCGACTTTATACCTAAATATTAGATTACGGAATTCTTCCAAATGCATTGCCGTTATACCGTTATGGCTTTATGTAAACTTCAGTAGGATAAAGAAGGTTAATTAACTTAAATATGTTAAACTAATGATTTGAAGCATTTCGATATCGCTTGCTAAATGTGTATATACGAGAAAATCGAATTTATACCTAAATATAAGATAACGGAATTCTTCTAAATGCACTGCTCGTTTGCTAAATGTGTATATACAAGAAAATCGAATTTATACCTAAATATAAGATAACGGAATTCTTCTAAATGCACTGTCGTTATACCGTTAAGGCTTTATATAAACTTCAGTAAGCTAAAAAATGTTTATTAACTTAATATGTTAAACTAGTGAGTTGAAGCATCTCGATATCGATTGCTAAATGTGAATATACAACAAAATCGACTTTATACCTAAATATAAGATTACGGAATTCTTCCCAATGCACTGCCGTTATACCGTTATGGCTTTATGTAAACTTCAGCAAGATAAAGAAGGTTAGTTAACTTAAATATGTTAAACTAATGGTTTGAAGCATTTCGTTATCGATTGCTAAATGTGTATATAAAAGAAAATCGAATTTATACCTAAATATAAGATAACGGAATTCTTCTGAATGCACTGCAGTTATACCCTTAAGGCTTTATGTAGACTTCAGTGCGTTAAAGAACGTTTATAAACTTAGATATGTTAAAGTAATGATTTGAAGCATTTCGATATCGATTGCTAAATGTGTGTATACATGAAAATCGACTTTATACCTAAATATAAGATAATAAAATTCTTCTACATGCACTGCCGTTATGCCGCCATGGATTTATGCCAACTTCAGTTTGTTAAAGAAGGTTTATTAACTTAAATATAATAAACTAATGAGTTGAAGCATCTCGATATCGATTGCTAAATGTGCATATACAACAAAATCGACTTTATACCTAAATATAAGATAACGGAATTCTTCCAAATGCACTGCCGTTATACCGTTATGGCTTTATGTAAACTTCAGTAAGATAAAGAAGGTTAATTAACTTAATTATGTTAAAGTAATGATTTGAAGCATTTCGATATCGATTGCTAAATGTGTATATACAAGAAAATCGACTTTATACCTAAATACAAGATAATGGAATTCTTCTACATGCACTGCCGTTATGCCGCCATGGATTTATGCCAACTTCAGTTAGTTAAAGAAGGTTTATTAACTTAAATATGTTAACCTAATGCTTTGAAGCATTTCGATATCGCTTGCTAAATGTGCATATACATCAAAATCGACTTTATACCTAAATATAAGATTACGGAATTCTTCTAAATGCATTGCCGTTATGCCGCCCTGGCTTTATATCAACTTCAATACGTTAAAGAAGGCTAATTAACTTAATTATGTTAAACTTATGATTTGAAGCATTTCGATATCGATATCTAAATGTGTATATAAAAGAAAATCGACTTTATACCTAAATATAAGATTACGGAATTCTTCTAAATGCACTGTCGTTATGCCGCCATGGCTTTATATCATCTTCATTACGTTAAAGAAGGTTAATTAACTTAAATATGTTAAACTAATGATTTGAAGCATTTCGATATCGATTGCTAAATGTGTATATACAACAAAATCGACTTTATACCTAAATATAAGATTACGAAATTCTTCCAAATGTACTGTCATTATGCCGCCATGGCTTTATATAAACTTCAGTAAGATAAAGAAGTTAATTAACATAAATATGTTAAACTAATGATTTGAAGCATTTCGATATCGATTGCTAAATGTGAGTATACAAGAAAACCGACTTTATACCTAAATATAAGATTACGGAATTTTTCTACATACACTGCCGTTATGCCGCCATGGCTTTATGCCAACTTCAGCTCAATAAAGAAGGTTTATTAACTTAAATATGTTGAACTAATGAGTTGAAGCATTTCGATATCGGTTGCTAAATGTTTATATACAAGAAAATCGACTTCATACCTAAGTATAAGATTACGTAATTCTTCTAAATGCACTGCCGTTATGCCTTTGGCTTTATATCAACTTCAATACGTTAAAGAAGGTTTATTAACTTAAATATGTTAAACTAATGAGTTGAAGCATTTCGATATCGCTTGCTAAATGTGTATATACAAGAAAATCGACTTTATACCTAAATATAAGATAACGGAATTCCTCTACATGCACTGCCGTTATGCCGCCATGGATTTATGCCAACTTCAGTTCGTTAAAGAAGGTTTATTAACTTAACTATGTTAAACTAATGAGTTGAAGCATCTCGATATCGATTGCTAAATGTGTATAAACAACAAAATCGACTTTATACCTAAATATAAGTTTACGGAATTCTTCCAAATGCACTGCCGTTATACCGTTAAGGCTTTTGTAGACTTCAGTAAGACAAAGAGGATTAATTAACTTAAATATGTTAAAATTATGATTTGAAGCATTTCGATATCGATTGCTTAATGTGTATATACAAGAAAATCGACTTTATACCTAAATATAAGATTACGGAATTCTTCCAAATGAACTGTCGTTATGCCACCATGGCTTTAGATCAACTTCAATACGTTAAAGAAGGTTAATTAACTTAAATATGTTAAACTAATGATTTGAAGCATTTCGATATCGATTGAAAAATGTGTATATACAAGAAAATCGACTTTATGCCTAATATAAGATAACGGAATTCTTCTACATCCACTGCCGTTATGCCAACTCCAGATCGTTAAAGAAGGTTTATTAACTTAAATATGTTAAACTAATGAGTTGAAGCATTTCGATGTCGATTGCTAAATGCGTATATACAACAAAATCGACTTTATACCTAAATATATGATTACGGAATTCTTCTTAATGCACTGTCGTTATGCCGCCATGGCTTCATATCACCTTCATTACGTTAAAGAAGGTTAATTAACTTAAATATGTTAAACTTATGATTTGAGGCATTTCAATATCGATTGCTAAATGTGTAAATATAAGAAAAACGAATATATACTTAAATGTAAGATTACGGAATTCTTCTACATGCACTGTCGTTATGCCGCCATGGCTTTATATCTCCTTCATTACGTTAAAGAAAGTTAATTAACTTAAATATGTTAAACTAATGATTTGAAGATTTTCGATATCGATTGCTAAATGTGTAAATACAAGAAAATCGACTTTATACCTAAATAAAAGATCACGAAATCCTTCTACATGCACTGCCGTAATACCGCCGTGGCTATATGCCAAATTCAGATCGTTAAAGAAGGTTTATTAACTTAAATATGTTAAACTAATGAGTTGAAGCATCTCGATATCGATTGCTAAATGTGTATATACAACAAAATCGACTTTATACCTAAATATAAGATTACGGAATTCTTCCAAATGCACTGCCTTTATACCGGCTTTATGTAAACTTCAGTAGGATAAAGAAGGTTAATTAACTTAAGTATGTTAAAGTAATGATTTGAGGCTTTTCGATATCGCTTGCTAAATGTGTATATACAAGAAAATCGTATTTATACCTAAATATAAGATAACGGAATTCTTCTAAATGCACTGCTGTTATACCGTTAATTCTTTATGTAGACTTCAGTAAGCTAAAAAATGTTTATTAATTTAATATGTTAAACTAATGATTTGAAGCATTTCGATATCGATATCTAAAAGTGCATATAAAAGAAAATCGACTTTATACCTAAATAAAAGATTACGAAATCCTTCTACATGCACTGCCGTAATACCGCTGTGGCTATATGACAAATTCAGATCGTTAAAGAAGGTTTATTAACTTAAATATGTTAAGCTAATGAGTTGAAGCATCTCGATATCGATTGCTAAATGTGTATATACAACAAAATCGACTTTATACCTAAATATAAGTTTACGGAATTCTTCCAAATGCACTGCCTTTATACCGGCTTTATGTAAACTTCAGTAGGATAAAGATGGTTAATTAACTTAAGTATGTTAAACTAATAATTTGTGGCATTTCGATATCGCTTGCTAAATGTGTATATACAAGAAAATCGTATTTATACCTAAATATAAGATAACGGAATTCTTCTAAATGCACTTCCGTTATACCGCTAAATCTTTATGTAGACTTCAGTGCGTTAAAGAGCGTTTATTAACTTAAATCTGTTAAACTAATGATTTGAATCATTTCGATATCGATTGCTAAATGTGTATATACAAGAAAATCGACTTTATACCAAAACATAAGATTACAGAATTCTTCTAAATGCACTGCCGTTATGCCGCCATGGCTTTATGCCAACCTCAGTTCGTTAAAGAAGGTTTATTAACTTAAGTATGTTAAACTAATGAGTTGGAGCATCTCGATATCGATTGCTAAATGAGTATATACAACAAAATCAACTTTATACCTAAATATAAGACTACAAAATTCTTCCAGATGAACTGCCGTTATACCGTTATGGCTTTATGTAAACTTCAGTAAGTTAAAGAAGGTTAATTAACTTAAATATGTTAAACTAATGATTTGGAGCATTTCGTTATTGATTGCTAAATGTGTATATAAAAGAAAATCGACTTTATACCTAAATATAAGATTACGGAATTCTTCAAAATGCACTGTCGTTATGCCGCCATGGCTTTATATCAACTTCAATACGTTAAAGAAGGTTTATTAACTTAAATATGTTAAACTAATGAGTTGAAGCATTTCGATATCGATTGCTTAATGTGTATATACAAGAAATTCGATTTTATACGTAAATAAAAGATTACGGAATTCACCCAAATATACTGCCGTTATGCCGTTATGGCTTTATTTAAACTTCGTTAAGATAAAGAAGGTTAATTAACCTAAATATGCTAAACCAGCTATTTGAAGATTTTCGATATCGATTGCTAAATGTGTAAATCCAAGAAAATCGACTACATACCTAAATATAAGATTACGGAATTCTTCTACATGCACTGCCGTTATGGCGCCATGGCTTTATGTTAACTTCAGGCGTTAAAGAAGCTTTATTAACTAAAATATGTTAAACTAAAGATTTGACGCATTTCGATATCGATTGCTAAATGAGTATATACAAGAAAATCGAATTCATACCTAAATATAAGATTACGTAATTCTTCTAAATGCACTGCCGTTATGCCGTTATGGCTTTATATTAACTTCAGTTCGTTAAAGAAGGTTTATTAACTTAAATATGTTAAACCAGTTATTTGAAGCATTTCGATATCGATTGCTTAATGCATATATACAAGAAAATCGACTTTATACCTAAATATAAGACTACGGAATTCTTCCAAATGTACTGTCGTTATGCCGCCATGGCTCTTTATCAACTTCAATACGTTAAAGAAGGTTAATTAACTTAAATATGTTAAACTAAGGATTTGAAGCATTTCGATATCGCTTGCTAAATGTGTATATACAAGAAAATCGAATTTATACCTAAATATAAGATAACTGAATTCTTCTAAATGCACCGCCGTTATGCCGTTAAGGCTTTATGTAGACTTCAGTGCGTTAAAGAAGTTTTATTAACTTAAATATGTTAAACTAATGATTTGAAGCATTTCGATATCGATTGCTGAATGCGATATACAAGAAAATCGACTTTATACCTAAATATAAGATTACGGAATTCTTCTACATGCACTGTCGTTATGCCGCCATGGCTTTATATCAACTTCAATACGTTAAAGAAGGTTAATTAACTTAAATATGTTAAACTAATGATTTGAAGCATTTCGATATCGATTTCTAAATGCATATATACAAGAAAGTCGAATTTATACCCAAATATAAAATTGCGGAATTCTTCTAAATGCAGTGCAGTTATACCGCCATGGCTTCATGTCACCTTCGGTAGGTTAAAGAAGGTAATTTTACTTATATATGTTAAACTAATGATTTGAAGCATTTCGCTATCGATTGCTAAATGTGTATATACAAGAAAATCGACATTATAACTAAACATAGGATAACGGAATTCTTCCAAATGCACTGCCGTTATTCCGCCATGGCCTTATGTTAACTTCAGTTAGTTAAAGAAGGTTTATTAACTCAAATATGTTAAACCTGTTATTTGAAGCATTTCGATATCGATTGCTTAATGCATATATACAAGAAAATCGACTTTATACCTAAATATAAGATTATGGAATTCTTCCAAATTACTGTCGTTATGGCGCCATGGCTTTATTTCACCTTCAATACGTTAAAGATGGTTAATTAACTTAAATATGTTAAACTAATGATTTGAAGCATTTCTGTATCGATTTCTAAATGCATATATACAAGAAAATCGACTTTATACCTAAATATAAGATTACGGAATTCTTCCAAATTACTGTCGTTATAGCGCCATGGCTTTATTTCACTTTCAATACGTTAAAGATGGTTAATTAACTTAAATATGTTAAACTAATGATTTGAAGCATTTCGATATCGCATGCTAAATGTGTATATACAACAAAATCGACTTTATACCTAAATATAAGATAACGGAATTCTTTTAAATGCACTGCCGTTATGCCGTTAAGGCGTTTGAAGACTTCAGTAAGATAAAGAGGGTTAATTAACTTAAATATGTTAAACTAATGATTTGAGGCATTTTGATATCGATTGCTATATGTGTATATACAAGAAAATCGACTTTATACCTAAATATAAGATTACGGAATTCTTCTACATGCATTGCCGTTATGCCGTTAAGGCGTTTGAAGACTTCAGTAAGATAAAGAGGGTTAATTAACTTAAATATGTTAAACTAATGATTTGAGGCATTTTGATATCGATTGCTATATGTGTATATACAAGAAAATCGACTTTATACCTAAATATAAGATTACGGAATTCTTTTAAATGCACTGCCGTTATGCAGTTATGGCTTCATGTTAACTTCTGTTCGTTAAAGAAGGTTTATTGACTTAAGTATGTTAAACTAATGATTTGAAGATTTTCGAAATCGATTGCTGAATTCACATGTACAAGAAAATCTTCTTTATACATAAATATAAGATTACGGAATTCTTCCAAATGTACTGCCGTTATGCCGCCATGGCTTTATATCAACTTCAATATGTTAAAGAAGGTTAATTAACTTAAATATGTTAAACTAATGATTTGAGGCATTTCGATATCGATTGCTAAATGTGTATATACAAGAAAATCGACTTTATACCTAAATATAAAATTACGAAATTCTCCCAAATGCACTGCCGTTTTACCGTTTTGGCTTTATGTAAACTTCAGTAAGATAAAGAAGGTTAATTAACTTAAATATGTTAAACTAATGATTTGAAGCATTTCGATATCGATTGCTAAATGCGTATATACAAGAAAATCGACTTTATACCTAAATATAAGATTACGGAATTCTTCCAAATTACTGTCGTTATGGCGCCATGTCTTTATTTCACCTTCAATACGTTAAAGATGGTTAATTAACTTCAATATGTTAAACTAATGATTTGAAGCATTTCTATATCGATTTCTAAATGCATATATACAAGAAAATCGACTTTATACCTAAATATAAGATTACGGAATTCTTCCAAATTACTGTCGTTATGGCGCCATGTCTTTATTTCACCTTCAATACGTTAAAGATGGTTAATTAACTTCAATATGTTAAACTAATGATTTGAAGCATTTCTATATCGATTTCTAAATGCATATATACAAGAAAATCGACATTATGCCTAAATATAAGATTACGGAATTCTTCCAAATGCACTGCCGTTATTCCGCCATGGCTTTATGTCAACTTAAATACGTTAAAAAAGGTTAATTAACTTAAATATGTTAAACTAATGAGTTGAAGCATCTCGATATCGATTGCTAAATGTGTATAAACAACAAAATCGACTTTTTACCTAAGTATAAGATTACGGAATTCTTCCAAATGCACTGCCGTTATTCCGCCATTGCTTTATGTCAACTTCAATACTTTAAAAAAAGGTTATTTAACTTAAATATGTTAAACTAATGATTTGAAGCATTCGATATCGATTTCTAAATGCATATATACCAGAAAATCGACTTTATACCTAAAAAAAAGATTACGGAATTCTTTCAAATTACTGTCGTTATGGCGTTAAGGCTTTATATCACCTTAAATACGTTAAAGATGGTTAATTAACTTTAATATGTTAAACTAATGATTTGAAGCATTTCGATATCGATTGCTAAATGTGTATATACAAGAAAATCGACTTTATACCTAAATATAAGATTACGGAATTCTTCTTGTACTGTCGTTATGCCGCCATGGTTTGCATCAACTTCAATACGTTAAAGAAGGTTAATTAACTTAAATATGTTAAACTAATGATTTGAAGATTTTCGAAATCGACTGCTAAATGCATATATACAACAAGATCGACTTTATACCTAAATATAAGATTACGGAATTCTTCCAAATGTACTGTCGTTATGCCGCCATGGCTTTATATCAACTTCAATACGTTAACGAAGGTTAATTAACTTAAATTTGTTAAACTAATGATTTGAAGCATTTCGATATCGATTGCTATATGTGTATATACAAAAAAATCGAATTTATACCTAAATATAAGATTACGGAATTCTTCTACATGCACTGCCGTTATGCCGTTAAGGCGTTTGCAGACTTCAGTAAGATAAAATGGCTTAATTAACTTAAATATGTTAAACTAATGATTTGAGGCATTTTGATATCGATTGCTATATGTGTATATACAAGAAAATCGACTTTACACCTAAATATAAAATTACGGAATTCTTTTAAATGCACTGCCGTTATGCAGTTATGGCTTCATGTTAACTTCTGTTCGTGAAAGAAGGTTTATTGACTTAAGTATGTTAAACTAATGATTTGAAGATTTTCGAAATCGATTGCTAAATTCACATGTACAAGAAAATCTTCTTTATATATAAATATAAGATTACGGAATTCTTCCAAATGTACTGCCGTTATGCCGCCATGGCTTTATATCAACTTCAATATGTTAAAGAAGTTTAATTAACTTAAATATGTTAAACTAAAGATTTGAGGCATTTCGATATCGATTGCTAAATGTGTATATACAAGAAAATCGACTTTATACCTAAATATAAAATTACGAAATTCTCCCAAATGCACTGCCGTTATACCGTTTAAATATGTTAAACTAATGATTTAAAGCATTTCGATATCGATTGCTAAATGAGTATATACAAGAAAATCGACTTAATACCTAAATATAAGATTACGTAATTCTTCCAAATGCTTTGCCGTTATGCCGTTAAGGCGTTTTTCGATTTCAGTAAGATAAAGAGGATTAATTAACTTAAATATGTTTAACTAATGATTTGAAGCATTTCGATATCGATTGCTAAATGTGTATATACAAGAAAATCGACTTTATACCGAAAAATAAGATTACGGAATTCTTCTAAATGCACTGCCGTTATGCCGATATGGCTTCATTTTAACTTCAGTTCGTTTAAGAAGGTTTATTAACTTAGATATGTTACACCAGTTATTTGAAGCTTTTTGAAATCGGTTGCTTAATGCATATATACAAGAAAATCGACTTTCTACCTAAATATAAGTTTACGGAATTCTTGCAAATGTACTGTCGCTATGCCGCCATGGCTTTTTATCAACTTCAATATGTTATAGAAGGATAATTAACTTAAATATGTTAAACTAATGTTTTGAAGATATTCGAAATCGATTGCTAAATGCATATATACAAAAAAATCGACTTTATACCTAAATATAAGATTACGGAATTCTTCAAATGCACTGCCGTTATGCCGTTAAGGCGTTTGCAGACTTCAGTAAGATAAAGAGGGTTAATTAACTTAAATATGTTAAACTAATGATTTAAAGATTTTCGAAATCGATTGCTAAATGCATATATACAACAAATTCGACTTAATACTTAAATATAAGATTACGGAATTCTTCTACATGCACTGCCGTTATGCCGCCATGGCTGTGTGTTATCTTCGGTTTAAAGTAGGTTTTTTAAC
>JAPZAG010003333.1:0-11217 GCA_027475135.1 Bactrocera correcta | reverse complement strand
ACGGAATTTTTTCAAATGTGCTGTCGTTATGCCGCCATGGCTTTATATCAACTTCAATACGTTAAAGAAGGTTAATTAACTTAAATATGTTAATCTAATGATTTGAAGCATTTCGATATCGCCTGCCAAATGTGTATATAAAAGAAAATCGAATTTATACCTAAATATAAGATAACGGATTTCTTCTAAACGCACTGCCGTTATGCCGTTAAGGCTTTATGTAGACTTCAGTAAGATAGAGGGGAATAATTTACTTAAATATGTTAAACTTATGATTTGAAGCATTTCGATATCGATTGCTAAATATGTAAATACAAGAAAATCGACTTTGTACCTGAATATAAGATTACGGAATTCTTCTAAATGCACTGCAGTTATACCGTTATGGCTTTATTTAAACTTCAGTAAGTTAAAGAAGGTTAATTAACCTAAATATGCTAAACCAGTTATTTGAAGATTTTCGATATCGATTGCTAAATGTGTAAGTCCAAGAAACTCGACTACATACCTAAATATAAGATAACGGAATTCTTCCAAATGCACTGCCGTTATGGCTTTATATCAACTTCAATACGGTAAAGAAGGTTAATTAACTTAAATATGTTAAACTAATGATTTGAAGCATTTCGATATCGATTGTTAAATGTATATAGACACGAAAATCGAATTTATTCCTAAATATAAAATTAAAACATTACGGAATTCTTCTAAATGCACTGCCGTTATACCGATAAGGCTTTATGTAGACTTCAGTAAGCAAAAAATGTTTATTAACTTAATTGGTTAAACTAATGATTTGAAGCATTTCGATATCGGTATCTAAATGTGTATATAAAAGAAAATCGACTTTATACCTAAATATAAGATTACGGAATTCTTCCAAATGCACTGCCGTTATGGCTTTAAATCAACTTCAATACGTTAAAGAAGGTTTGTTAACTTAAATATGTTAAACTAATGAGTTGAAGCATTTCGATATCGATTGCTAAATGTGTATATACAAGAAAATCGATTTTATACCTTAATAAAAGATTACGGAATTCACTCAAATATACTGCCGTTATGCCGTTATGGCTTTATTTAAACTTCAGTGAAATAAAGAAGGTTAATTAACTTAAATATGCTAAACCAGTTATTTGAAGATTCTCGATATCGATTGCTAAATGTGTAAATCCAAGAAACTCGACTACATACCTAAATATAAGATTACGGAATTCTTCCAAATGCACTGCCGTTATGGCTTTATATCAACTTCAATACGTTAAAGAAGGTTAATTAACTTAAATATGTTAAACTAATAATTTGAAGCATTTCGATATCGCTTGCCAAATATGTATATACAAAAAAATCGAATTCATATCTAAATATAAGACTACGGAATTCTTCCAAATGTACTGTCGTTATGCCGTTAACACTTTATGTAGACTTCAGTGCGTTAAAGAAGGTTTAATAACTTAAATATGTTAAACTAATGATTTGAAGCATTTCGATATCGATTTCTAAATGTGTATATACAAGAAAATCGACTTTATACCTAACTAAAAGATTACGGAATTCTTCCAAATGTACTGTCATTATGCCGCCAAGGCTTTTTACCAACTTCAATACGTAAAGGAAGGTTAATTATTTTAAATATGTTAAACTAATGGTTTGCAGCATTTAGATATCGCTTGCTAAATGAATATATACAAGAAAGTCGAATTTATACCTAAATATAAGATAACATAATTCTTCTAAATGCACTGCCGTTATGATGTTAAGGCTTTATGTAGACTTCAGTGAGTTAAAGAAGGTTTATTAACTTAAATATGTTAAACTAATGATTTGAAGCATTTCGATATCGATTGCTAAATGTGTTTATACAAGAAAATCGACTTTATACCTAAATATAAGATTACGGAATTCTTCCAAATGTACTGTCGTTATACCGCCATGGCTTTATGTCAACTTCAATTCGTTAAAGAAGGTTAATTAACTTAAAAAAGTTAAACTAATAATTTGAAGCATTTTGATATCGCTTGCTAAATGAGTATATACAAGAAAGTCGAATTTATACCTAAATATAAGATAACGGAATTCTTCCAAATGCACTGCCGTTATGGCTTTATATAAACTTCAGTGCGTTAAAGAAGGTTAATTAACTTAAATATGTTAAACTAATGATTTGAAGCATTTCGATATCGATTGCTAAATACGTATATTGAACAAAATCGACTTTATACCTAAATATAAGATTACGGAACTCTTCCAAATGCACTGTCGTTATGCCGTTAAGGCTTTATGTAGACTTCAGTAAGATAAAGAGGATTAATTAACTTAAATCTGTTAAACTTATGATGTGAAGCATATCGACATCGATTGCTAAATGTGTATATACAAGAGAATCGACTTTATACCTAAATATAAGATTATGGAATTGTCCCAAATGTACTGTCGTTATGCCGCCATGGCTTTGTATCACCTTCTATACGTTAAAGAAGGTTTATTAACTTAAATATGTTAAACTAATGATTTGAAGCATTTCGATATCGATTGTTCAATGAGTATGTACAAGAAAATCGAATTCATACCTAAATATAAGATAACGTAATTCTTCTAAATGCACTGCCGTTATGCCGTTAAGGCTTTTGCAGACTTCAGTAAGAAAAAGAGGGTTAAGTAACTTAAATATGTTTAACTAATGATTTGAAGCATTTCGATATCGATTGCTAAATGTGTTTGTACAAAAAAATCGACTTTATACCTAAATATAAGATAACGGAATTCATATAAATATACTGCCGTTATGCCGTTATGGCTTTATGTAAACTTCAGTAAGATAAAGAAGGTTAATTAACTCAAATATGTTAAACCAGTTATTTGAAGCATTTCGATATCCATTGCAAAATGTGTATGTACAAGGAAATCGACTTTAAGCCTAAATATAAGTCTACGGAATTCTTCCAAATGCACTGCCGTTATGCCGTTATGGCTGTATGTAATCTTCGGTAAGATAAAGAAGGTTAATTAACTTAAATATGTTAAACCAGTTATTTGAAGCATTTCGATATCGATTGCTCGATGTGTATATACAAGAAAATCGACTTTATACCTAAATATAAGATTAAGGAATTCTTCTACATGCACTGCCGTTATGCCGCCATGATTTTATGCCAACTTCAGTTCTTTGAAGAAAGTTTATTAACTTAAATATGTTAAACTAATGAGTTGAAGCATTTCGATATCGATTGCTAAATGTGTATATACAAGAAAATCGATTTTATACCTAAATAAAAGATTACGGAATTCTTCTAAATGCTCTGCCGTTATGCCGTTATGGCTTTATGTAGACTTCAGTGCGTTAAAGAAGGTTTATTAACTTAAATATGTTAAACCAGTTATTTGAAGAAAATCGTCTTTACACCTAAATATAAAATTATAACATTACGGAATTCTTCTAAATGCACTGCCGTTATACCGTTAAGGCTTTATGTAGACTTCAGTAAGCTAAAAAATGTTTATTAACTTAATATGTTGAACTAACGATTTGAAGCATTTCGATATCGATAGCTGAATATGTATATACAAGAAAATCACTTTATACCTAAATATAAGATTATGGAATTCTTCTGCGTGCACTGCAGTTATGAAAGTTAAAGAAGGTTTATTAACTTAAATATGTTAAACTAATGAGCTGATGCATTTCGATATCGATTGCTTAATGTGTATATACAAGAAAATCGATTTTATACCTAAATAAAAGATTACGGAAGTTACCCTAATATACTACCGTTATGCCGTTATGGCTTCTGTAAAGAAGGTAATTTATTTAAATATGATAAGCTAATGGTTTGAAGCATTTCGATATCGATTACTAAATATGTAAATACAAGAAAATCGACTTTGTACCTAAATATAAAATTATAACATTATGGAATTCTTCTAAATGCACTGCCGTTATGCCAATAGGGCCTTATGTAGACTTTAGTGCGCTAAAGAAGGTTTATTAACTTAAATATGTTAAACTAATGATTTGAAGCATTTCGATATCGATTGCTAAATGTGTATATACAATAAAATCGAATTTATACCTAAATAAAAGATAACAAAATTCTTCTAAATGCACTGCCGTTATGCCGTTAAGGCTTTTGTAAACTTCAGTAAGATAACGAGGATTAATTAACTTAAATCTGTTAAACTTATGATGTGGGGCATATCGGCATCGATTGCTAAATGTGTATATACAAGAAAATCGACTTTATACCTAAATATAAGATTACGGAATTCTTCTAAATGCACTGCCGTTATGCCGACAGGCTTTATATCAACTTCAATAGTTAAAGAAGGTTAATTAACTTAAATATGTTAAACTAATGATTTGAAACATTTCGATATCGTTTCTAAATGTGTAATACAAGAAAATCAAATTTATACCTAAATATAAGATAACGGAATTCTTCTAAAGCACTGCCGTTATGCCGTTAAGGCTTTATGTAGACTTCATAAGTAAAGGGAATAATTAACTTAAATATGTTAAATTTAATGATTTGAAGCATTTCGATATCGATTGCTAAATTGTAAATACAAGAAAATCGACTTTTACCTAAATATAAGATTAGGGGAATTCTTTTAAATGCACTCCCGTTATCCGTTAAGGCTTTATGTAAACTTCATGTTAAAAAAGGGTTTAAAAAATAACTTAAAATTTTAAACTAATGATTTAAAGCATTTCGATATCGATTGCTAAATGTGTAGTACAAAAAATCGACTTTATACCTAAATAAAAGATAACGAATTCTTCTAAATGCACTGCCGTTATGCCGAAGGCTTTTTTAAACCCCTTCGGTAGGTTAAAGAAGGTAATTTAAACCCTTAAATATGTTAAACTAATGATTTGAAGCATTTCGATATCGATTGCTATATATGTAAATACAAGAAACTTGACTTTATACCTAAACATAGGATAACAGAATTCTTCCAAATGCACTGCCGTTAATCCGCATTGGCTTTATGTCAACTTCAGTTCGTTAAAGAATGTTTATTAACTTTAATATGTTAAACTAATGATTTGAAGCATTTCGATATCGATTGCTCGATGTGTTTATACAACAAATAGATTTTATACCTAAATATAAAATTACGGAATTCTTCTACATGCACTGCCGTTATGCCGCCATGGCTTCATGTCACCTTCGGTAGGTTAAAGAAGGTAATTTAACTTAAATATGTTAAACTAATGATTTGAAGCATTTCGATATCGATTGCTAAATGTGCTATTACAAGAAACTTGACTTTATACCTAAACATAGGAAAACGGAATTCTTCCAAATGCACTGCCGTTAATCCGCCATGGCTTTATGTCAACTTCAGTTCTTTAAAGAAGGTTTGTTAACTTAAATATGTTAAACTAATGATTTGAAGCATTTCGATATCGATTTCTAAATGCATATATACAAGCAAATCGACTTTATACCTAAAAATAAGATTGCGGAATTCTTCCAAATTACTGTCGTTATGCCGCCATGGCTTTATTTCACCTTTAATACGTTGAAGATGGTTAATTAACTTAAATATGTTAAACTAATGATTTGAAGCATTTCGATATCGATTGCTAAATATGTAAATACAAGAAAATCGACTTTATACCTAAACATAAGAGTACGGAACTCTTCTAAATGCACTGCCGTTATGCCGTTATGGCTTTTTGTTAACTACTGTTCGTTAAAGAAGGTTTATTAACTTAATATGTTAAACTAATGAGTTGAAGCATCTCGATATCGATTGCTAAATGTATATATACAACAAAATCGGATATATACCTAAACATAAGATTACGGAATTCTTCTACATGCACTATCGTTATACCGTTATGGCTTTATGTAAACTTCAGTAAGATAAAGAAGGTTAATAACCTTAAATTTGTTAAACAATCGATTTGAAGCATTTCGTTATCGATTGCTTAATGTGTATATACAAGAAAATCGAATTTATACCTAAATATAAAATTACGAATTTCTTCTAAATGCACTGCCGTTATACCGTTAAGGCTTTATGTTAACTTCGGTGCGTTAAACAAGCTTTATTAACTTAAATATGTTAAAATAATGATTTGAAGTATTTCTATATCGATTGCTAAATGAGTATATACAAGAAAATCGACTTTATACCTAATTATAAGGTTACGTAATTCTTCTAAATGCACTGCTGTTATGCCGCTAAGGCTTTATGTAGACTTCAGTAAGATAAAGAGGGTTAATTAACTTAAATATGTTAAACTAATGATTTGAAGCATTTCGATATCGATTGATAAATGTGTATATACAAGAAAATCGATTTTATACCTAGATATAAAATTACGGAATTCTTCTACATGCACTGCCGTTATGCCGCCATGGCTTTATGTCACCTTCGGTAGGTTAAAAAAGGTAATTTAACTTAAATATGTTAAACTAATGATTTGAAGCATTTCGATATAGATTGCTAAATGTGCTAGTACAAGAAACCTGACTTTATACCTGAACATAGGATAACGGAATTCTTCCAAATGCACTGCCGCTATTCCGCCATGGCTTTATGTCAACATCAGCTCGTTAAAGTAGGTTTGTTAACTTAAATATGTTAAACTAATGATTTGAAGCATTTCGATATCGATTGCTAAATGTGTATATACAAGAAAATCGACTTTACATATACCTAAATATAAGATCACGGAATTCCTCTACATGCACTGCCGTTATGCCGCCATGGCTTTATGACAACTTCAGTGCGTTGAAGAAGGTTTATTAACTTAAATATGTTAAACTAATGAATTGAAGCATCTCGATATCGATTGCTAAATGTGTATATACAAGAAAATCGACTTTTTACCTAAATATAAGATTACGGAATTCTTCTACATGCACTGCCGTTATGCCGCCATGGCTTTATGACAACTTCAGTGCGTTGCAGAAGGTTTATTAACTTAAATATGTTAAACTAATGAGCTGAAGCTTCTCAATATCGATTGCTAAATGTGTATATACAAGAAAATCGACTTTATACCTAGATATAAAATTTCGGAATTCTTCTACATGCACTGCCGTTATGCCGCCATGGCTTTATGTCACCTTCGGTAGGTTAAAAAAGGTAATTTAACTTAAATATGTTAAACTAATGATTTGAAGCATTTCGATATCGATTGCTAAATGTGCTAGTACAAGAAACCTCACTGTATACCTAAACATAGGATAACGGAATTCTTCCAAATGCACTGCCGCTACTCCGCCATGGCTTTATGTCAACTTCAGTTCGTTAAAGTAGGTTTGTTAACTTAAATATGTTAAACTAATGATTTGAAGCATTTCGATATCGATTGCGAAATGTAGGTATACAAGAATATCGACTTTATACCTAAATAATAGATTACGAATTTCTTCTAAATGCACTGCCGTTATACCGTTATGGCTTTATGTAAACTTCAGTAAGATAAAGAAGGTTAATAACCTTAAATATGTTAAACAATCGATTTGAAGCATTTCGTTATCGATTGCTTAATGTGTATATACAAGAAAATCGAATTTATACCTAAATATAAAATTACGAATTTCTTCTAAATGCACTGCCGTTATACCGTTATGGCTTTATGTTAACTTCTGTGCGTTAAAGTAGGATTGTTAACTTAAATATGTTAAACTAATGATTTGAAGCATTTCGATATCGATTTCTAAATAAATATATACAAGAAAATCGACTTTATACCTAAATATAAGATTACAGAATTCTTTTAAATGCACTGCAGTTATACCGTTAAGGCTTTATGTAGACCTCTGTGCGTTAAAGGTTTATTAACTTGAATATGTTAAACTAATGATTTGAAGCATTTCGATATCGATTGCTAAATATATAAATACAAGAAAATCGACTTTTTACCTAAATATAAGATAACGGAATTCTTCTACATGCGTTGCCGTTATGCCACCATGGCTTTGTGACAACTTCAGTTCGTTGAAGAAGGTTTATTAACTTAAATATGTTAAACTAATGAATTGAAGCATCGCGATATCAATTGTTAAATGTGTATATACAAGAAAATCGACTTTATACCTAAACATAAGATTACGGAATTCTTCCAAATGCACTGCCGTTATACCGTTATGGCTTTATGTTAACTTCTGTGCGTTAAAGAAGCTTTATTAACTTAAATATGTTAAACTAATGATTTGAAGCATTTCTATATCGATTGCTAAATATGTAAATACAAGAAAATCGACTTTATACCTAAATACAAGATTACGGAATTCTTCTAAATGCACTGCAGGTATACCGCTAAGGCTTTATGTAGACTTCAGTGCGTTAAAGAAGGTTTATTATAAAAGACTTGAAAATGTAAAACTAATGATTTGAAACATTTCGATATCGATTGTTAAATGTGCTAACACAAGAAACCTGACTTTATACCTAAACATAGGTTAACGGAATTCTTCCAAATGTACTGTCGTTATGCCGCCATGGCTTTATATTACCTTCAATACGTTAAAGATGGTTTATTAACTTAAATATGTTAACCTAATGATTTGAATTATTTCGATATCGATTGCTAAATGTGTATATACAAAAAAATCGACTTTATACCTAAATATAAGATAACGGAATTCTTCTTCATGCACTGCCGTTATGCCGCCATGCTTTTATGCCAACTTCAGTTTTTCGAAGAAAATTTATTAACTTAAATATGTTAAACTAATGAGTTGAAGCATCTCGATATCGATTGCTAAATGTGTCTATACAACAAAATCGAATTTATACCTAAACGTAGGATTACGGAATTCTTCTACATGCGCTGCCGTTATACCGCCATGGCTTTATGTTAACTTCAGTGCGTTAAAGAAAGCTTATTAACCTAAATATGTTAAAATAATGATTTGAAACATTTCGATATATATATCGTCTTTATATCTAAATATAAGATTATACCTAAATATAAGATTACGTAATTCTTCTAAATGCACTGCCGTTATGCCGTTAAGGCTTTATGTAGACTTCGGGAAAATAAATAGGGTGAATTAACTTAAATATGTTAAACTAATGATCTCAAGCATTTCGATATCGATTGCTAATTGTGTTTATACAAAAAATCGATTTTATACCTAAATATAAAATTACGGAATTCTTCTACATGCACCGCCGTTATGCCGCCATGGCTTTATGTCACTTTCGGTAGGTTAAAGAAGGTAATTTAACTTAAATATGTTAAACTAATGATTTGAAGCATTTCGATATCGATTGCTAAATGTGCTTGTAGAAGAAATTTGACTTTTTACCTAAACATAGGATAACGGATTTCTTCCAAATGCACTGCCGTTAATCCGCCATGCTTTTATGTCAACTTCAGTTCGTTAAAGTAGGTTTGTTAACTTAAATATGTTAAACTAATGAGTTGAAGCATTTCGATATCGATTGCTAAATGCATATATATAAGAAAATCGACTTTATACATAAATATAAGATTACGGAATTCTTCCAAATTACTGTCGTTATGCCGCCGTGGCTTTATTTCACCTTCAATACGTTAAAGTTGGTTAATTAACATAAATATGTTAAACTAATGATTTGAAGCATTTCGATATCGATTGCTTACTGCATATATACAAGAAAATCGACTTTATACCTAAATATAAAATTACGGAATTCTTCCAAAGGTACTGTCGTTATGCCGCCAGGGCTCTTTATCAACTTTAGTACGTTAAAGAAGGTTAATTAACTTAAATATGTTAAACTAATGGTTTGAAGCATTTCGATATCGACTGCTAAATGTGTAAATACAAGAAAATCGACTTTACACCTAAATATAAAATTATTACATTACGGAATTCTTCTAAATGCACTGCCGTTATGCCGTTAAGGCTTTATGTAGACTTCAGTAAGATAGATGGGAATAACTAACTTAAATATGTTAAAATAATTATTTGAAGCATTTCGATATCGATTGCTAAATGTGCTAGTACAAGAAACCTGACTTTATACCTAAACATAGGATAACGGAATTCTTCCAAATGCACTGCCGCTATTCCGCCATGGCTTTATGTCAACTTCAGTTCTTTAAAAGTAGGTTTGTTAACTTAAATATTTTAAAACTAATGATTTGAAGCATTTCGAAAAGAAAATGGACTTTATACCTTAATATAAGATTACGGAATTCTTCTAAATGCACTGCAGTTATCCCATTAAGGCTTTATGTAGACTTCAGGCGTTAAAGAAGGTTTATTAACTTTAATATGTTAAACTAATGATTTGAAGCATTTCGATATCGATAACTAAATGTGTATATACAAGAAAATCGACTTTACATATACCTAAATATAAGATTACGGAATTCTTCCAAATGTACTGTCGTTATGCCGCCATGGTTTGTATCAACTACAATACGAAAAAGAAGGTTAATTATTTTAAATATGTTAAACTAATGGTTTGAAGCATTTCGATATCGACTGCTAAATGTGTAAATACAACAAAATCGACTTTATACCTAAATTATAAATTATAACATTACGGATTTCTTCTAAATGCACTGCCGTTATACCGTTAAGGCTTTATGTAGACCTCATTAAGCTAAAAAATGTTTATTAACTTAATATGTTAAACTAATGATTTGAAGCATTTCGATATCGATAGCTAAATGTGTATATACAACAAATTCGAATTTATACCTAAACATAAGATTACGGAATTCTTCTACATACACTGCCGTTATCCCGCCATGGCTTTATGTTAACTTTAGTGCGTTCAAGAAGCCTTATTAACTTAAATATGTTAAAATAATGATTTGAAGCATTTCGATATCGATTGCTAAATGAGTATATACAAGAAAATCGACTTTATACCTAAATATAAGATTACGTAATTCTTCTAAATGCTCTGCCGTTATGCCGTTAAGGCTTTATGTAGACGTCAGGATGATAAATAGGGTGAATTAACTTAAATATGTTAAACTAATGATTTGAAGCATTTCGATATCGATTTCTAAATGTCTACATACAAGAACATCGACTTTATACCTTAATATAAGATTACGGAATTCTTCCAAATTAAACTTATGATTTGAAACATTTCGATATCGATAGCAAAATGAGTATATACAAGAAAATCAATTTTATACCTATATATAAGATTACGGAATTCTTTTCATGCACTGCCGCTATCCCGCCATCGCTATATGCCAACTTCAGATCGTTAAAGAAGGTTTATTAACTTAAAAGTGTT
>JAPZAG010003332.1:0-11218 GCA_027475135.1 Bactrocera correcta | reverse complement strand
GAAAAATGTTTATTAATTTAAAATGTTAAACTAATGATTTGAAGCATTTCGATATCGATTGATAAATGTGTAAATACAAGAAAATCGACTTTATGCCTAAATATAAGATAACGGAATTTTTCTATATGCACTGCCGTAATGCCGCTGTGGCTATATGCCAAATTCAGATCGTTAAAGAAGGTTAATTAACTTAAATATGTTAAACTAATGAGTTGAAGCATCTCGATATCGATTGCTAAATGTGTATATACAACAAAATCGACTTTATACCTAAATATAAGATTACGGAATTCTTCCAAATGCACTGCCGTTATACCGTTATGGCTTTATGTAAACTTCAGTGAAATAAAGAAGGTTAATTAACTTAAATATGTTAAACTAATGATTTGAAGCATTTCGTTATCGATTGCTAAATGTGTATATAAAAGAAAATCGACTTTATACCTAAATATTAGATTACGGAATTCTTCTAAATGCACTGCCGTTATGCCGCCATGGCTTTATATCAACTTCAATACGTTAAAGAAGGTTAATTAACTTAAATATGTTAAACTAATGATTTGAAGCAATTCGATATCGCTTGCTAAATGTGTATATACAAGAAAATCGAATTTATACCTAAATATAAGATAACGGAATTCTTCTAAATGCACTGCCGTTATGCCGTTAAGGCTTTATGTAGACTTCGGTCCGTTAAAGAAGGTTTATTAACTTAAATATGTTAAACTAATGAGTTGAAGCATTTCGATATCGATTGCTAAATGTGTATATACAACAAAATCGACTTTATACCTAAATATAAGATAACGGAATTCTTCCAAATGCACTGCCGTTATACCGTTATGGCTTTATGTAAACTTCAGTAAGATTAAGAAGGTTAATTAACTTAAATATGTTAACTTAAATATGTTAAACTAATGACTTGAAGCATTTCGTTATCGATTGCTAAATACGTATATACAACAAAATCGGCTTTATAACTAAATATAAGATTACAGAACTCTTCCAAATGCACTGCCGTTATGCCATTAAGGCTTTTGTAGACTTCAGTAAGACAAAGAGGATTAATTAACATAAATAAATTAAACTTATGATTTAAGGCATTTCGATATCGATTGCTGAATGTGTACATACAAGAAAATCGACTTTATACCTAAATATAAGATTACGTAATTCTTCAAAATGCACTACCGTTATGCCGTTATGGCTTTATATTAACTTCAGTTCGTTAAAGAAGGTTTATTAACTTAAGTATGTTAAACCAGTTATTTGAACCATTTCGATATCGACTGCTTAATGCATATATACAAGAAAATCGACTTTATACCTAAATATAAGACTACGGAATTCTTCCAAATGTACAGTCGTTATGGCGCCATGGCTCTTTATCAACTTCAATACGTTAAAAAAGGTTAATTAACTTAAATATGTTAAACTAATGATTTGAAGCATTTCGATATCGCTTGCTAAATGTGTATATACAAGAAAATCGAATTTATACCGAAATATAAAATTATAACGTTACGGAATTCTTCTAAATGCACTGCCGTTATGCCGTTAAAGCTTTATGTAGACTTCAGTATGCTAAAAAGTGTTTATTAACTTAATATGTTAAACTAATGATTTGAAGCATTTCGTTATAGATATCTAAATGTGTATATAAAAGAAAATCGACTTTATACCTAAATATAGGATTACGGAATTCTTCCAAATGCACTGCCGTTAAATCTTTATATCAACTTCAATACGCTAAAGAAGTTTAATTAACTTAAATGGGTTAAACCAATGGTTTGAAGCATTTTGATATCGCTTGCTAAATGAGCATATACAAGAAAGTCGAATTTATACCTAAATATAAGATAACGGAATTCTTCTAAATGCACTGCAGTTATACCGTTAAGGCTTTGTGTAGACTTCAGTGCGTTGAAAGGGGTTTATTAACTTAAACATGTTAAACTTATGATTTGAGGCATTTCGATATAGATTGCTAAATGTTTATATACAAGAAAATCGAATTTATACTTAAATATAAGATAATGGAATTCTTCTAAATGCACTGCCGTTATGCCGCCATGGCTTTATGTCAACTTCAATACGTTAAAGAAGGTTAATTAACTTAAAAATGTTTAACTAATGATTTGAAGCATTTTGATACCGACTGCTAAATGTGTAAATGCAAGAAAATCGACTATACACCTAAACTTAAAATTATAACATTACGGAATTCTTCTAAATGCACTGCCGTTATATCGTTAAAGCTTTATGTAGACTTCAGTAAGCTAAAAATGTTTATTAACTTAATATGTTAAACTAATGATTTGAAGCACTTCGATATTGATAGCTAAATATGTATATACAAGAAAATTGACTTTATACCTAAATATAAGATTACGGAATTCTTCTACATGCACTGCCGTTATGCCTCCATGGCTGTATGCCCACTTCAGATCGTTAAAGAAGGTATATTAACTTAAATATGATAAACTAATGAGCTGAATCTTTTCTATATCGATTGCTAAATGTGTATATACAAGAAAACAGATTTTTTACCTAAATAAAAGATTACGGAATTCACCCAAACATACTGCCGTTATGCCGCTATGGCTTAATGTAAACTTCAGTAAGATAAAGAAGGTAAATTAACCTAAATATGCTAAACCTGTTTTTTGAAGCATTTCGGTATCGGTTGCTAAATGTGTATATACAACAAAATCGATTTTATACCTAAATATAAGATAACGGAATTCTTCTAAGTGCACTGCCGTTATGCCCCCAAGGCTTCATGTCACCTTCGGTAGGTTAAAGAAAGTAATTCACCTTAAATATGTTAAACTAATGATTTGAAGCATTTCGATATCGATTGCTAAATGTGCTAGTACAAGAAACTTGACTTTATACCTAAACATAGGATAACGGAATTCTCCCAAATGCACTGCCGTTAATTCGCCATGGCTTTATGTTAACTTCAGTTAGTTAAAGAAGGTTTATTAACTTAACTATGTTAAACAAGTTATTTGAAGCATTTCGATATCGATTGCTTAATGCATATATTCAAGAAAATCGACTTTATACCTAAATATAAGATTACGGAATTCTTCCGAATTACTGTCGTTATGGCGCCATGGCTTTATTTCACCTTCAGTACGTTAAAGATGGTTAATTAACTTAAATATGTTAAACCAATGATTTGAGGCATTTCGCTATCGATTGCTAAATATGTATATACAAGAAAATCGACTTTATAGCTAAATATAAGATTACGGAATTCTTCTAAATGCGCTGCCGTTATGTAGTTATGGCTTTATATCAACTTCAGTTAGTTAAAGAAGGTTTATTAACTTAAATATGATAAACTAATGATTTGAAGCATTTCGATATCGATTGCTAAATGAGTATATACAAGAAAATCGACTTTATACCTAAATATAAGATTACGTAATACTTCTAAATGCTTTGCCGTTATGCCGTAAAGGCGTTTGTAGACTCCAGTAAGATAAAGAGGGCTAATTAACTTAAATATGTTAAACTAATGATTTGAGGCATTTCGATATCGATTGCTAAATGTGTATATACAAGAAAATCGACTTTATACCTAAATATATGATAACGGAATTCTTCTAAATGCACTGCCGTTACGCCGTTAAGGCGTTTGTAGACTTCAGTAAGATAAAGAGGGTTAATTAACTTAAATATGTTAAACTAATGATTTGAAGCACTTCGATATCGATTGCTAAATGTGTATATACAAGAAAATCGACTTAATATCTAAATATAAGATTACGGAATTCTTCCAAATGTACTGTCGTTATTTCGCCATGGCTTTATATCATCTTCAATACGTTAAAGAAACTTTATTTACTTAAATATGTTAAACTGATGATTTGAAGATTTTCGAAATCGATTGCTAAATGCATATATACAACAAAATTGACTTAATACCTAAATATAAGATTACGGATTTCTTCTACATGCACTGCCGTTATGCCGCCATGGCTTTGTGTTAACTTCGGTTTAAAGTAGGTTTTTTAACTTAAATATGTCAAACTAATGATTTGAAGCATTTCGATATCGATTGCTAAAAGAGTATATACAAGAAAATCGACTTTTTACCTAAATATAAGATTACGGAATTCTTCTAAATGCTTTGCCGTTATGCCATTAAGGCGTTTGTAGACTGCAGTATGATAAAGAGGGTTAATTAACTTAAATATGTTAAACTAATGATTTGAGGCATTTCGATATCGATTGCTAAATGAGTATATACAAGAAAACCGACTTTATACCTAAATATAAGATTACGGAATTCTTCTAAATGCTTTGCCGTTATGCCGTAAAGGCGTTTGTAGACTCCAGTAAGATAAAGAGGGCTAATTAACTTAAATATGTTAAACCAATGATTTGAAGATTTTCGAAATCGATTGCTAAATGCATATATACAACAAAATCGACTTTATACCTAAATATAAGAGTACGGAATTCTTCTAAATGCTTTGCCGTTATGCCGTTAAGGCGTTTGTAGACTTCAGTAAGATAAAGAGGGTTAATTAACTTAAATATGTTAAACTAATGATTTGAAGCATTTAGATATCGATTGCTAAATGCATATAAACAACAAAATCGTCTTTATACCTAAATATAAAATTACGGAATTCTTCCAAATGTACTGTCGTTAAGCCACCATGGCTTTATATCAACTTCAATACGTTAAAAAAGGTTAATTAAGTTAAATATGCTAAACTAATGATTTGAAACATTTAGATATCGATTGCTAAATGTGTATATACAAAAAAATCGAATTTGTACCTAAATATAAGATTACGGATTTTTTCTACATGAACTGCCGTTATGCCGCCATGGCTTTGTGTTAACTTCAGTGCGTTAAAGTAGGTTTGTTAACTTAAATATGTTAAACTAATGATTTGAAGCATTTCGATATCGATTGCTAAATGAGTATATACAAGAAAATCGACTTTATACCTATATACAAGATTACGTAATTCTTCTAAATGTTTTGCCGTTATGCCGTTAAGGCGTTTGTAGACTTCAGTAAGATAAAGAGGGTTAATTAACTTAAATATGTTAAACTAATGATTTGAGGCATTTCGATATCGATTGCTAAATGTGTATATACAAGAAAATCGACTTTATACCTAAATATATGATAACGGAATTCTTCTACATGCACTGCCGTTATGCCGTTATGGCTTTATGTTAACTTCAGTGCGTTAAAGAAGGTTAATTAACTTAAATATGTTAAACTAATGATTTGAAGCATTTCGATTTCGATTGCTAAATGAGTATATACAAGAAAATCGACTTTATACCTAAATATAAGATTAGGGAATTCTTCTTAATGCACTGCCGTTATGCCGTTATGGCTTTATGTTAACTTCAGAAGATTTATTAACTTAGATATGTTACACTAGTTATTTGAAGCATTTCGAAATCGATTGCTTAATGCATATATACAAGAAAATCGACTTTCTACCTAAATATGTATAAGATTACGGAATTCTTCCAAATGTACCGTCGTTATGCCGCCAAGGCTTTATATCAACTTCAATATGTTATAGAAGCAAGAAGAAGAAGAATTAACTTAAATATGTTAAACTTATGATTTGAAGCATTTCGATATCGATTGCTAAATGTGTATATACACCAAAATCGACTTTATACCTAAATATAAGCTTACGGAATTCTTCTAAATGCACTGCCGTTATGCCGTTATGGCTTTATGTTAACTTCAGAAGGTTTATTAACTTAGATATGTTACACTAGTTATTTGAAGCATTTCGAAATCGATTGCTTAATGCATATATACAAGAAAATCGACTTTCTACCTAAATATAAGATTACGGAATTCTTCCAAATGTACCGTCGTTATGCCGCCATGGCTTTATATCAACTTCAATATGTTATAGAAGGAAAATTAATTTAAATATGTTAAACTAATGTTTTGAAGCATTTTGATATCGATTGCTAAATGCGTATATACAACAAAATCGACTTTATACCTCAATATAAGCTTAGGGAATTCTTCTAAATGCACTGCCGTTATGCCGCCATGGCTTTATGTTAACTTCAGTGCGTTAAAGAAGCTTTATTAACTTAAATATGTTAAACTTATGATTTGAAGATTTTCGAAATCGATTGCTAAATGCATATACACAACAAAATCGACTTAATACCTAAATATAAGATAACGGATTTCTTCTACATGCACTGCCGTTATGCCGCCATGGCTTTGTGTTAACTTCGGTTTAAAGTAGGTTTTTTAACTTAAATATGTCAAACTAATGATTTGAAGCATTTCGATATTGAATGCTAAAAGAGTATATACAAGAAAATCGACTTTTTACCTAAATATAAGATTACGGAATTCTTCTAAATTCCTTGCCGTTATGCCGTTAAGGCGTTTGTAGACTCCAGTAAGATAAAGAGGGCTAATTAACTTAAATATGTTAAACTAATGATTTGAGGCATTTCGATATCGATATCTAAATGTGTATATAAAAGAAAATCGACTTTATACCTAAATATAAGATTACGGAATACTTCCAAATGTACTGTCGTTATGCCGCCATGGCTTTATATCAACTTCATTACGTTAAAGAAGGTTAATTAACTTAAATATCTTAAACTAATGATTTGAAGCATTTCGATATCGATAGCTAAATATGTATATACAAGAAAATCGACTTTATACCTAAATATAAGATTACGTAATTCTTCTAAATGCTTTGCCGTTATGCCGTTAACCCATTACTGCTCACACCTAAAACCCGCTATGATAAGCTAATGAAATTTTAAGCAGACGTCTGTAATGCTATTAAAAGGGTAATTTCCAATTTTCAAAAAAATATCTCAAAAGATATGGGCGCGGCGGAGCGTATGATATATCATACATAAACGTATACGGAGACTTGCCTCTATGAAAATAAAATGTAAACATCACTATAACTTTTGAGTTCAAATTGACATCGTATTTATATATTTAATGACATATTCATTGTTAATTTTCAGATTTAGTTGCTGACTCAGTTTACATGATATTTGTAGAAACAGTTATCTGGGTGCAAGCCAAAATTACATTTCATGCATATAAATTTCGTACACTTTCCACAATTTTTGCATCGGCGCTGAGTTTTTGAGTAATTTACGTAGTGCTCGACTCCGTCGTATCTAGTTTCGTTTTCTCGTTTTCTCTTTCGTGATGAGACTGGATGAAAATCTATTGGCTTTGAAAGTATGCTCCTTGTAAGTCGTCGGATGAAGCCGAGAAGAGTAACTTGTGGATAAGCTTTCCGAAATAATATCCATAAATTTACAACGGCACCATTTAAGCAAAATCTGAAAATGGGCCAATACCATTTTCTTGACCGAATCCGAGTTCGGTACGCTGCCCTTTGCTGGTCAAAGAGATCGACTCCACCCATTCCCGAATTATACTCCTTGATAATGACTGGTTGCTTTACGTCTTGTCTGCGTTTCTGTTGTCGATCATATCTTTTGCATAATCCGGTTGTTGTCGTTATGTTGTCGTTTTTACAATTTGTTGCAATGGTGACATTATTGTTATCATTCCACCTAACTAGGGTAATATTTTTAGATTTTAGTGCTTCACAAGTACCACGGGGTTCTCTTTTCATGCTACTCAAAGGAGCATTTTCAATACGGTCCGACCGAATCGTTCCCACCACTGTTATATTTTTCTTATCAAACTCTTCTAATAATTTAAAACTATTGAAATAGTTATCTAGAAATACAGTGCTGTGTTCGGGAACTATGTCATAACATAAACTTTTTGTGACAGATAAACCTAAGGGCTCATTAGATCGAATCATGCCTTTTCCGGTGTACAAATCGAAGTTTAATAAATATCCTTCTGAAGTAGTCATACACCAAATTTTGTATCCATAGCGAATTGGTTTTCCTCGTATAAACTGCTTGAAAGAATGCTTACCAAAATACGGCTCCATCGATTCGTCTACAGAAAATGAAGTTCCAAAGGGTTTTCCAAGCTCTTTAAACTTTGTATTTAAATGATCAAGAACAGGCTGAACTTTGAAAGCCTTATTATTCGAATCAATTTGTGTATTATCATTGAAATGAAGGTAGCGATGTATTTTTTCAAATTTATTCCTCGCCATTGAACCTGCCACTAAATGATTGTACACATCACTTTCTGTCTCCCAGTACATGCGAGTAGCTGGAACCTTAAAAAAAAAATGTTTAATTTACTCGTAACAAGTAAGCAAGTGAATTTGTGGTTCAGGTTAGTCACCTTGTTGTATCCACTTAGTATAAGGATGCCGAAATATGTGTATAACTCCTCAAGATTTACGGTGAAAGCTTCATCTCCTTTGTTTGTGGCGTACTTAACAGTCTCTGATTGTATACATTCCATAAATTCGCTATCAAAAATTCTTTTTAAAAAATTGTATTGGACTTAAATCATTTTCCAAAATATCTGCTACAATGTCCGGAGTATGCTCGCGTATTGCTGTGATAGAACATTCACTTGCTTTTAGTACTATCTTGGACCATTTTCGGCAAATCTTCTTTTTTTTAGTTTTCCTTTGAGTTGAATTCCTTGAACGTGGGGCTAGTGAACTGCTCGCTTCATTTAGAAACTGTTGCTCCTCCACTTCTGAGTTATCAATTCTTATTTCACATGCCCTTTTAAGAACTCCACGACCCAAATCACCCAGTGTACCTTCATCGTCTTCATCTGCGTCATCGCAATCGGATAACTCCTGTTCTTCGGGGGGGAGCAAAGTCACATCAATAAAATTGGCATTATTGATGTTTTCTATAATCTCTGCATCATCGTCTTCATTTAAATCTTGGAGCCATCCAACTATCTCCTCAGTTGTTGCTTGTCTACAAGGAGATATTAGGAATGAATTTTCATATAGCAAAAACTGGGCTAGCGTTTACGTATGATAAAACATACACAATAGTTTACAAATAGTTAAAACACTTTCGGAGCTCAATTTTTCACTGCACTTTATATTCATTTGATAGCTTAGGGTTTTAGCTTTAAGTTTATGCACATTTAAAGTTATACAAATTCCTCGCTTACTATTTATAAAAATATAAACCTCACCTTCGAGTCATTATTCACTTTTCCGAAAAATGCTACGTAAATTGGCGCGAGAATTGTAAACAAATGAGCTTTAAGCGACAATTAAAAAGCTTTTCTAATGCAACAATACTTTTATCTCGCTCACACTGCAAATATAGAAAGCTTTTATTGCATTTTGGATTTTTGACGAATTTTTAAAAAAAGCTCTTTTTGCGTATGATACATCATACGTTGTCATTAATGGGTTAAGGTGTTTGTAGACTTCAGTAAGATAAAGAGGGTTAATTAACTTAAACATGTTAAACTAATGATTTGAGGCATTTCGATATCGATTGCTAAATGTGTATATACAACAAAATCGACCTTATACCTAAATATAAGATTACGGAATTCTTCTAAATGCACGCCGTTATGCAATTATGGCTTTATGTTAACTTCTGTTCGTTAAAGAAGGTTTATTAACTTAAATATGTTAAACTAATGATTTGAAGCATTTCGATATCGATTGCTAAATGAGTATATATAAGAAAATCGACTTTATACCTAAATATAAGACCACGGAATTCTTCCAAATGTACTGTCGTTATGCCGCCATGGCTTTATATCAACTTCAATATGTTAAAGAAGGTTGATTAACTAAAATATGTTAAACTAATGATTTGAGGCATTTCGATATCGATTGCTAAATGTTTATATACAAAAAAATCGACTTTATACCTAAAGATAAGATTACGTAATTCTTCTAAATGCTTTGCCGTTATGCCGTTAAAACGTTTGTAGACTTCAGTAAGATAAAGAGGGTTAATTAACTTAAATATGTTAAACTAATGATTTGAAGCATTTCTATATCGATTGCTAAATGAGCATATACATGAAAATCGACCTTATACCTAAATATAATATTACGGAATTCTTCTAAGTGCTTTGCCGTTATGCCGTTAGGATGTTTGTAGACTTCAGTAAGATAAAGAGGGTTAATTAACTTAAATATGTTAAACTAATGATTTGAAACATTTCGATTTCGATTGCTAAATGAGTATATACAAGAAAATCGACTTTATACCTAAATATAAGATTACGTAATTCTTCTAAATGCTTTGCCGTTATGCCGTTAAGGCGTTTGTAGACTTCAGTAAGATAAAGAGGGTTAATTAACTTGAATATGTTAAACTAATGATTTGTAGCATTTCGATTTCGATTGCCAAATGAGTATACACAACAAAATCGACTTTATACCTAAACATAAGCTTACGTAATTCTTCTAAATGCTTTGCCGTTATGCCGTTAAGGCGTTTGTAGACTTCAGTAAGATAAAGAGGGTTAATTAACTTAAATATGTTAAACTAATGATTTGAGGCATTTCGATATCGATTGCTAAATGTGTATATACAAGAAAATCGACTTTATACCTAAACATATGATAACGGAATTCTTCTACATGCACTGCCGTTATGCCGTTAAGGCGTTTGTAGACTTCAGTAAGATAAAGGGGGTTAATTAACTTAAACATGTTAAACTTATGATTTGAGGCATTTCGATATCGATTGCTAAATGTGTATATACAATAAAATCGACTTTATACATAAATATAAGGTTACGGAATTCTTCCAAATGCACTGCCGTTATACTGTTATGGCTTAATGTTAACTTCAGTGCGTTAAAGAAGCTTTATTAACTTAAGTATATTAAACTATCGATTTGAAGCATTTCGATTTCGATTGCTAAATGAGTATATACATGAAAATCGACCTTATACCTAAATATAAGATTACGGAATTCTTCTAAATGCACGCCGTTATGCAATTATGGCTTTATGTTAACTTCTGTTCGTTAAAGAAGGTTTATTAACTTAAATATGGTAAACCAGTTATTTGAAGCATTTCGATATCGATTGCTTAACGCATATATACAAGAAAATCGACTTTATACCTAAATATAAGAGTACGGAATTCTTCCAAATGTACTGTCGTAATGCCACCATGGCTTTATATCAACTTAAATACGTTAAAAAAGCTTAATTAACTTAAATATGTTAAACTAATTATTTGAAGCATTTAGATATCGATTGCTCAATGTGTATATACAACAAAATCGAATTTATACCTAAATATAAGCTTACGGAATTCTTCT
>JAPZAG010003331.1:0-11223 GCA_027475135.1 Bactrocera correcta | reverse complement strand
AAATGTGTATGTACAAAAAAATCGACTTTATACCTACATATAAGATTACGGAATTCTTCCAAATTACTGTCGTTACGCCGCCATGGATTTATTTCACCTTCAATACGTTAAGGATGGTTAATTAACTAAAATATGTTAAACTAATGATTTGAAGCATTTTGATATCGATTGCTAAATGTGTATATACAAGAAAATCGACTTTACATATACCTAAATATAAGATTACGGAATTCTTCCAAATGTACTGTCGTTATGCCGCCATGGTTTGTATCAACTACAACACGTTAAAGAAGGTTAATTATTTTAAATATGTTAAACTAATTGTTTGAAGCATTTCGATATCGACTGCTAAATGTGTAAATAAAACAAAATCGACTTTATACCTAAATATAAAATTATAACATTACGGATTTCTTCTAAATGCACTGCCGTTATACCGTTAAGGCTTTATGTAGACCTCATAGCTAAATGTGTATATACAAGAAAATCGACTTTATACCTGAATATAAGATTACGGAATTCTTCTACATGCACTGCCGTTATGCCGCCATGGCTTTGTTTCACCTTCAGTACGTTACAGATGGTTAATTCACTTAAATATGTTAAACTAATGATTTGAAGCATTTCGATATCGATTACTAAATGTGTATATACAAGAAAATCGACTTTACATATACCTTAATATAAGATTACGGAATTCTTCCAAATGTACTGTCGTTATGCCGCCATGGTTGGTATCAACTACAATACGTTAAAGAAGGTTAATTATTTTAAATATGTTAAACTAATGGTTTGAAGCTTTTCGATATCGACTGCTAAATGTGTAAATACAACAAAATCGACTTTATACCTAAATATAAAATTATAACATTACGGAATTCTTCTAAATGCACTGCCGTTATACCGTTAAGGCTTTATGTAGACCTCAATAAGCTAAAAAATATTTATTAACTTAATATGTTAAACTAATGATTTGAAGCATTTCGATATCGATAGCTAAATGTGTATATACAACAAAATCGAATTTATACCTAAACATAAGATTACGGAATTCTTCTACATACACTGCCTTTATACCGCCATTGCTTTATGTTAACTTCAGTGCGTTAAAGAAGCCTAATTAACTTAAATATGTTAAACCAATGATTTGAAGCATTTCGATATCGATTGCTAAATGTGTATATACAAGAAAATCGAATTCATACCTAAATATAAGACTACGTAATTCTTCTAAATGCACTGCCGTTATGCCGTTAAGGCTTTTGCAGACTTCAGTAAGAAAAAGAGGGTTAAGTAACCTTAATATGTTTAACTAATGATTTGATGCATTTCGATAACGATTGCTAAATGTGTATGTACAAAAAAATCGACTTTATACCTAAATATAAGCTAACGGAATTCATATAAATATACTGCCGTTATGCCGTTATGGCTTTATGAAAACTTCAGTAAGATAAAGAAGGTTAATTAACTTAAATATGCAAAACCAGTTATTTGAAGCATTTCGATATCGATTGCAAAATGTGTATGTACAAGAAAATCAAATTTTATGCCTAAATATAAGACTACGGAGTTCTTCCAAATGCACTGCCGTTATGCCGTTATGCCGTTAGGGCTTTATGTAAACTTCAGTAAGATAAAGAAGGTTAATTAACTTAAATATGTTAAACTAATGATTTGAAGCATTTCGATATCGATTGCTAAATGTGTATATACAAGAAAATCGACTTTATACCTAAATATAAGATAACGGAATTCTTCTACATGCACTGCCGTTATGCCGCCATGGCTTTATGTTAACTTCAGTGCGTTAAAGAAGATTCATTAACTTAAATATGTTAAAATAATGATTTGAAACATTTCGATATATATTTGGCGATGATGCAGTACTAGGAAGAATTGTTGTTCACACTTTGATGGTCGCTGACGAACTATATTTCAATTTAGTGCTTTTGATCTCACATTCTTACATTCGTTAAGTTTAAGGATAAATTACATAAAATGGCAAACTTAAGAAGTATAGTACGAATAAATATTATGTACAGTACAAATCAAAATTAGGAGTAATTATTATAACTAGTGTAGAGTGGTGATCTCCACATTACCCCCCTTCTAGATTTCTGTGAATTGACTTGCAATACATCTAGAGGGTCTGAGGTTTGGTTAGAATTAACAGCTGGTTCTTCATCTGCTATATTGTAACTTGGCTTGAGGCGGTCGATTGAAATAACGATGTTTTTGCCTTTTATTTCGATTGTAAAATTTTTGTCTTTTTTTGAAATAACTTTATAGGGTCCATCGTATGGTTGTGTCATAGAAGGAGTTACTCGATCGTTGCGTACATATACGTGTGTTGATTGAAATAAATTCTTATTTACGAATGGTGTACTTGGAGAATGCCATGAAGTTTCGACGGGACGAATTTTTTGAAGATGACGTCGAAATTTTTTCAACAAAAATTGAGTTCGGCTGCATATTTGGTTTTGTAGTAAAAAACTCGCCAGGTAATCGTGTTGCGGTTCCGAATAACATTTCGGCTGCGGAAGCCTTTAAGTCTTCCTTAACGGCATTTCGTAGTCCTAAAAGAGTAAGTCCTAAATTATCTACCCAAGATTCTTTTCCGGTGGCTAGTATGGCGTTTTTGAATGAACGGTGCCACCTTTCTATCAATCCATTCGTTTGTGGATGATACGGTGATGTACGTTCACGCTGAGTACCTAATGTTAGTAACATTTCTTGAAACATTTTGGATTCGAATTGAGTTCCTTGGTCTGTGATTATCTTCTGAGGTGAGCCATATCGTCCAACCCATTCGTTCAAGAAAGCTCTACATACTGTTTCTGCTTGAATGTCGACAAGAGGTATCGCTTCGGGCCATCTCGAAAAGCGATCGATGAGTGTAAGACAATATTTGAATCCCTGATTAAGAGGTAATGGTCCAATTATATCAACGTGAACAACTTGAAAGCGTTGGTCTGGCATTTCTAAACGTTGTAATGGAGACTTGATGTGGCGTAAAACTTTGCTGCGACTGCAACGGATGCAGGCACGAACAAATGCTTTGCAGTCCTTTCGCATATTTACCCAAACAAAATGTTGAGAAATCATCTTTAGAGTTGCTTTGGGCCCCCAACGTGAGCGAGGTCGTGAACATTGTGTAGAATCTGCTTACAAATCGTTTGCGGTACGATGGGTCTAACTTGGCTCATTGATACATCGCAAAGTAATGTAGCGTTGCTGCCTTCCAATCTGAAATGTTTAAGTTGTAAAGAGTGTTTTATCTTACCAGTAACAAGTGCTTGAATGTTTGAGTCAGATTTTTGTTCGTTGGCCATATCAGTGTAGTTGATCGATGTTATTGTGTTGATACGCGACAATATATCTGCGGTTTGGTTTTTTGAACCCGGAATGTGACGGATGTCTGTTGTAAACTGACTAATATAGTCAAGTTGTCTAATCTGACGAGGTGAACCTTTGTCGTTTCGCTTATGAAAAGAATAAATTAATGGCTTATGATCCGTATAAATGCATGTTTGATTCCCTTTCGATTAGGAATTGAAAATGTTTTATGGCGAGATAGATTGCAAGAAGTTCTCTATCGTAAACTGAGTAATGCTTTTCTGTTTCCGTTAGACGACGTGAAAAATATCCAAGGGGTTCTGGTTCGTTATTTACTAATTGGTGAAGTACAGCTCCTACTGCGACATCGGATGCGTCTGTGAATAAACGGATTTGAGCACCAACATGAGGGTATGCTAAAGTAGCTGCATCGGCCATATTTTGTTTACAATCTTCAAAAGCGTTGATTGCTTCATCTGTCCAATCGATACGAGTTTTATCATTGCGTTTGTTTCCTTTGATAAGTGTTTGTAAAACGGCTTGACGTTTTGCGGCGTTAGGTAAAAATTTGCGATAGAAATTGATAGATGCTAGGAAATTTTTTAAATTTCGTTGGCCACTGTAGGTCGTTTAACTTTTAAAATAGCCTCAACTTTTTCTGGTAGCGGGCGAATACCTTTATGCGTAATGCTGTGACCTAAGAATTTTATTTCTTTCTTACCAAATTCACATTTCGATGGATTAATTGTTAGACCAGTTGCGCGGAGTCGTTGGAATATCATGCGTATATGTTTCGCATGTTCCTCCATGTTTGCTGAAGCTATGCATATGTCATCAACATAAGGAAAGGCGAAGTCAAGACCTCGTAAGGCTTCATGTATGAGGCGTTGAAAAGTTTGTGCTGCATTTCGTAGACCAAACGTCATATGAGTAAACTCATATAGACCGAATGGTGTTATTATGGCTGTTTTCTTTATGTCTTCCGGTCGAACGGGTATTTGATGGAATGCTCTTTGTAGATCGATCTTGCCAAAAACTGTTTTTCCTCGTAGGATTGTTAAGCAGTCATGAATAAACGGAATAGGATAACGGTCTGGAATGGTGATTTTATTGAGCGCACGGTAATCTCCACATGGTCGCCAATTGCCGTCTGCTTTGCGGACCATGTGAAGCGGACTAGCCCAATTGCTCTTCGAAGGGCGACACACGCCTATTTGCATCAGATATTCGAATTCAGTTCGTGCGGCTTTAAGTTTATTGTGGTCGAGCTTTCGAGCACGAGCTGTAACGGGTTGACCTTGGGTTTCAATTACGTGACATACCTCAGTCTTTACGGTTTTCGATCTAGATTCATTTCTGTGAGGTCCTTAAATTCCCTTTAATAACTTTGCGAATGGACACTGTATGTCGAAAGCTTTTATCTGCATATTCAACTCTTTGTGAATAGTGCAAGGCGCTTCGAGATTTGTCTTGTTGTCGATTAATTTGTTGCGTTTTAGATCGATGATCAAGTCGTAGTGACGAATAAAATCACTGCCAATGATTGATGTATTAACGTCTGCAACCATAAAGTTCCACATGAATTTGCGACGAAGACCAAGATCCACGTGTTGGCGTACTAAACCGTAAGTTTTTATTGGAGTACCGTTGGCTGCGTATAACGTGACGTTTGTTGGGCGAAGAGAATTAAAATTGTTTTTGTTTGGAAGAACACTGTAATCGGCACCAGTGTCTATGAGATATTTTACGTTTGATGACTGGTCTTTGATGAAAAGTTGATTTACTGCTGCGTTGACGTGATTGGCGTCAGCATCGCTGACTGAAACTTCTAGTCATTCATGCTGGGTGTTGGTACTTTGTCGACGTAGACATGGACTACGGCATCGGTTGGCGGAGTCTCCAAAAGTTTGATGGTACCAACATTCTTTTGTATTGCGTGAGGAAGATCTTCGCTCACTCGATTGACTATGTCGTCTAGGAAATCTGCGACTAGTGCGTGAGCGACTGCGTTCTCGTGTGCGCATATTATCAAATTTGCGTTGCAATTCGTTAATCGTATTTGATAGTTGAAAAATCGTGTCTTGTTGAGTCTGAGACGATGTACTGGCGGCGTGATCCGATGATGAACAAATTTGACGCTGGGTTAACGTTTCCATAATAGCGTCGGCAACTGCAATTTGGACATCTATCGTACCTTCGCGTGCGATTACGGATGCTCTTATTAATTCCGGTAAGCGTTGGATCCACATGGCTCTAAGAGTTTCTTCCGAAAAGGAATTTCCTGCCACTCGTCTCATGGCATTAAATAGTTGACTCGGACGTTGATCACCTAGTACCATCTCCTCCAATAATCGTTGAATTTTACGTTGATAACTTTCACCAAAATATTTTAGAAGTTCAGTCTTGAGAAACTCATACATGCCAATGCCTGAGTTGGTAATGCGTTGCGTATTTTCTGCGTTTTTACTGATTTGGCTAATGGTTGGTAGCGTAAGAGGATCTAAAGTAGCCATCACATGGTAATAACGTTGAGCGTCGCTGTTCATGTTGCATGCCTTAAACCAATAGTCCACCGATGTGAACCATGCATCCATATCGTTTGGTGTTATGCGAGGCATCGGAATACGTGCATGTGCTTCAGGGCAGTATACCGTTGAAGCGGTGCAAACTGTACACATTGATGATCTGGAAACGGGATCGCATCATTTTTACGTTGCTGTGAAAACGGTACTATGTTCGGCTGATGTAAATTCCTATACGGTACTTCGCTGCCCTCTGTCTGCGCTGGCTTCGTCTGACGCGCAGCTTCACTTGCTGCCTCTAAATGTATGACCGTATGACTTTGACTTTCAGGTTGAATGTCATTGGCGCTCCAACTGCTTCCGTAGTGTCTAAATGCTTCTGGGACTACTGGAATTCCATCGCTGCCAGATATGGTTTCGCTTTCCACAGGTTGAAGGTGTTCGTCCATTTTGAATAAGCGCGGGGTTTAGAAAAATATCAAAAAATTTTTCTCTTCTGACACCAATTTGGCGATGATGCAGTACTAGGAAGAATTGTTGTTCACACTTTGATGGTCGCTGACGAACTATATTTCAATTTAGTGCTTTTGATCTCACATTCTTACATTCGTTAAGTTTAAGGATAAATTACATAAAATGGCAAACTTAAGAAGTATAGTACGAATAAATATTATGTACAGTACAAATCAAAATTAGGAGTAATTATTATAACTAGTGTAGAGTGGTGATCTCCACATATATATCGACTTTATATCTAAATATAAGATTATACCTAAATATAAGATTACGTAATTCTTCTAAATGCACTGCCGTTATGCCGCCATGGCTTCATGTCACCTTCAGTAGGTTAAAGAAGGTTAATTAACTTAAATATGTAAAACTAATAATTTGAATCATTTAGATATCGATTGCTAAATGTGTATATACAAAAAAAGCGAATTTATAGCTAAATATAAGATTACGGAATCCTTCTACATGCACTGCCGTTATGCCGCCATGGCTTCATGTCACCTTCAGTAGGTTAAAGAAGGTAATTTAACTTAAATATGTTAAACTAATGATTTTAAGCATTTCGATATCGATTGCTAAATGTACTAGTACAAGAAACTTGACTTTATAACTAAACATAGGATAACGGAATTCTTCCAAATGCACTGCCGTTAATCCGCCATGGCTTTATGTCAACTTCAGTTCGTTAAAGAAGGTCTGTTAACTTAAATATGTTAAACTAATGATTTGAAGCATTTCGATATCGATTGCTAAATGCATATATACAAGAAAATCGACTTTATACCTAAATATAAGATTACGGAATTCTTCCAAATTACTGTCGTTATGCCGCCATGGCTTTATTTCACCTTCAATACGTTAAAGATGGTTAATTAACTAAAATATGTTAAACAAATGATTTGAAGCATTTCGATATCGATTGCTAAATATGTAAATACAAGAAAATCGACTTTTTATCTTAATATAAGATTACGGAATTCTTCTAAATGCACTGCAGTTATACCGTTAAGGCTTTATGTAGACTTCAGTGTGTTAAAGAAGGTTTTTTATAAATAACTTGAAAATGTAAAACTAATGAATTGAAGCATTTCGATATCGATTGCTAAATGTGTATATACAAGAAAATCGACTTTACATATACCTAAATATAAGATTACGGAATTCTTCCAAATGTACTGTCGTTATGCCGCCATGGTTTGTATCAACTACAATACGTTAAAGAAGGTTAATTATTTTAAATATGTTAAACTAATGGTTTGAAGCATTTCGATATCGACTGCTAAATGTGTAAATACAACAAAATCGACTTTATACCTAAATATAAAATTATAACATTACGGATTTCTTCTAAATGCACTGCTGTTATACCGTTAAGGCTTTATGTAGACCTCATTAAGCTAAAAAATGTTTATTAACTTAATATGTTAAACAAATGATTTGAAGCATTTCGATATCGATAGGTAAATGTGTATATACAAGAAAATCGACTTTATACCTAAATATAAGATTACGGAATTTTTCCAAATGTACTGTCGTTATGCCGCCATGGTTTGTATCAACTTCAATACGTTAAAGAAGGTTAATTAACTTAAATATGTTAAACTAATGATTTGAAGCATTTCGATATCGCTTGCTAAATGTGTATATAAAAGAAAATCGAATTTATACCTAAATATAAGATAACGGAATTTTTCTAAACGCACTGCCGTTATGCCGTTAAGGCTTTATGTAGACTTCAGTAAGATAGAGGGGAATAATTAACTTAAATATGTTAAACTTATGATTTGAAGCATTTCGATATCGATTGCTAAATATGTAAAAACAAGAAAATCGACTTTGTACCTAAATACAAGATTACGTAATTCTTCTAAATGCACTGCAGTTATACCGTTAAGGCTTTACGTAAACTTCAGTGCGTTGAAGAAGGTTTATTATAAATAACTTGAAAATGTAAAACTAATGATTTGAAGCATTTCGATATCGATTGTTAAATGTGTATGTACAACAATATCGACTTTATACCTGAATAAAAGATAACGGAATTCTTCTACATGCACTGCCGTTATGCCGTTAAGGCTTTTGTAGACTTCAGTATGAAAAAGAGGGTTAATTAACTTAAATATGTTAAACAAATGTTTTGAAGCATTTCGATATCTATTGCTAAGTGAGTATATACAAGAAAATCGACTTAATACCTAAATATAAGATTATGGAATTCTTCTAAATGCACTGCCGTTATGCCGCCATGGTTTCATGTCACCATCGGTAGGTTAAAGAAGGTAATTTAACTTAAATGTGTTAAACTTAAGATTTAAAGCATTTCGATATCGATAGCTAAATGTGCTAGTTCAAGAAACTTGACTTTATACCTGAACATAGGATAACGGAATTCTTCCAAATGCACTGCCGTTAATCCGCCATGGCTTTATGTCAACTTCAGTTCGTTAAAGAAGGTTTGTTAACTTAAATATGTTAAACTAATGATTTGAAGCATTTCGATATCGATTGCTAAAGCGTATATTGAACAAAATCGACTTTATACCTAAATATAAGATTACGGAACTCTTCCAAATGCACTGCCGTTATGCCGCTAAGGCTTTTGTAGACTTCAGTAAGATAAAGAGGATTAATTAACTTAAATCTGTTAAACTAATGATGTGAAGCATTTCGATATCGATTGCTAAATGTGTATGTACAACAAAATCGACATTATACCTAAATATAAGAAAACGGAATTCATATAAATATACTGCCGTTATGCCGTTATGGCTTTATGTAAACTTCAGTAAGATAAAGAAGATTAATTAACTTAAATATGCTAAACCAGTTATTTGAAGCATTTCGATATCGATTGCAAAATGTGTATGTACAAGAAAATCGACTTTATGCCTAAATATAAGACTACGGAGTTCCTCCAAATGCACTGCCGTTATGCCGTTATGCCGTTATGGCTTTATGTAAACTTCAGTATGATAAAGAAGGTTAATTAACTTAAATATGTTAAACTAATGATTTGAAGCATTTCGATATCGATTGCTAAATGTGTATATACAAGAAAATCGACTTTATACCTAAATATAAGATAACGGAATTCTTCTACATGCACTGCCGTTATGCCGCCACGATTTTATGCCAACTTCAGTTCTTTGAAGAAAGTTTATTAACTTAAATATGTTAAACTAATGAGTTGAAGCATCTCGATATCGATTGCTATATGGGTATATACACCAAAATCAAATTTTATACCCAAACATAAGACTACGGAATTCTTCTATATGCACTGCCGTTATACCGCCATGGCTTTACGTTAACTTCAGTGCGTTAAAAAAGGTTCATTAACTTAAATATGTTAAAATAATGATTTGAAACATTTCGATATATATATCGACTTTATATCTAAATATAAGATTATACCTAAATATAAGATTACGTAATTCTTCTAAATGCACTGCCGTTATGCCGCCATGGCTTCATGTCCCCTTCAGTAGGTTAAAGAAGGTAATTTAACTTAAATATGTTAAACTAATGATTTGAAGCATTTCGATATCGATTGCTAAATGTACTAGTACAAGAAACTTGACTTTATAAATAAACATAGGATAACGGAATTCTTCCAAATGCACTGCCGTTAATCCGCCATTGCTTTATGTCAACTTCAGTTCGTTAAAGAAGGCCTGTTAACTTAAATATGTTAAACTAATGATTTGAAGCATTTCGATATCGATTTCTAAATGCATATATACAAGAAAATCGACTTTATACCTAAAATAAGATTACGGAATTCTTCCAAATTACTGTCGTTATGCCGCCATGGCTTTATTTCACCTTCAATACGTTAAAGATGGTTAATTAACTAAAATATGTTAAACAAATGATTTGAAGCATTTCGATATCGATTGCTAAATATGTAAATACAAGAAAATCGACTTTTTATCTTAATATAAGATTACGGAATTCTTCTAAATGCACTGCAGTTATACCGTTAAGGCTTTATGTAGACTTCAGTGTGTTAAAGAAGGTTTATTATAAATAACTTGAAAATGTAAAACTAATGAATTGAAGCATTTCGATATCGATTGCTAAATGTGTATATACAAGAAAATCGACTTTACATATAACTAAATAAAAGATTACGGAATTCTTCCAAATGTACTGTCGTTATGCCGCCATGGTTTGTATCAACTACAATACGTTAAAGAAGGTTAATTATTTTAAATATGTTAAACTAATGGTTTGAAGCATTTCGATATCGACTGCTAAATGTGTAAATACAACAAAATCGACTTTATACCTAAATATAAAATTATAGCATTACGGATTTCTTCTAAATGCACTGCTGTTATACCGCTAAGGCTTTATGTAGACCTCATTAAGCTAAAAAATGTTTATTAACTTAATATGTTAAACAAATGATTTGAAGCATTTCGATATCGATAGGTAAATGTGTATATACAAGAAAATCGACTTTATACCTAAATATAAGATTACGGAATTTTTCCAAATGTACTGTCGTTATGCCGCCATGGTTTGTATCAACTTCAATACGTTAAAGAAGGTTAATTAACTTAAATATGTTAAACTAATGATTTGAAGCATTTCGATATCGACTGCTAAATGTGTATATAAAAGAAAGTCGAATTTATACCTAAATATAAGATAACGGAATTTTTCTAAACGCACTGCCGTTATGCCGTTAAGGCTTTATGTAGACTTCAGTAAGATAGAGGGGAATAATTAACTTAAATATGTTAAACTTATGATTTGAAGCATTTCGATATCGATTGCTAAATATGTAAAAACAAGAAATCGACTTTGTACCTAAATACAAGATTACGTAATTCTTCTAAATGCA
>JAPZAG010003330.1:0-11224 GCA_027475135.1 Bactrocera correcta | reverse complement strand
TTGAGGCATTTCGATATCGATTGCTAAATGTGTACATACAAGAAAATCGACTTTATACCCAAATATAAGATTAGGGAATTCTTCTACATGAACTGCCGTTGTGCCTCCATGGCTTTGTTTTAACTTCAGTAAAATAAAGAGGGTTAATAAACTTAAATATGTTAAACTAATGATTTGAAGTATTTCAAAATCGATTGCTTAATGCATATACACAACAAAATCGACTTTATACCTAAATGTAAGATTACGGTATTCTTCCAAATGCACTGCCGTTATGCCTTTATGGCTTTATGTTAACTTAAGTTCGTTTAAGAAGGTTTATTAACTTAGATATGTTAAACTAATGATTTGAAGCATTTCGATATCGTTTGCTTAATGCATATATACAAGAAAATCGACTTTATACCTGAATATATGATTACGGAATTCTTCCAAATGTACTGTCGATATGCCACCATGGCTTTATATCAACTTCAATACGTTAAAAAAGGGATTTCGATATCGATATCTAAATGTGTATATAAAAGAAAATCGACTTTATACCTAAATATAAGATTACGGAATTCTTCCAAATGCACTGCCGTTATACCGTTATGGCTTTACGTACACTTCAGTAGGAAAAATAAGGTTAATTAACTTAAATATGTTAAACTAATGAGTTGAACCATCTCGATATCGGTTGCTAATGTGTATTTACAACAAAATCGACTTTATACCTAAATATAAGATTAGGGAATTCTTCTAAATGCACTGTCGTTATGCCGCCATGGCTTTATATCAACTTCAATACGTTAAAGAAGGTTAACTAACTTAAATATGTTAAAATAATGATTTGAAGCATTTCGATATCGATTGCTAAATGTGTATGTACAACAAACTCGACTTTTTACCTAAATATAAGCTTACGGAATTCTTCTAAATGCACTGCCGTTATGCCGCCATGGCTTTAAGCCAACTTCCGTTCGTTAAAGAAGGTTTATTAACATAAATATATTAAACTAATGATTTGAAGCATTTCGATATCGATAGCTAAATGTATATATACAAGAAAATCGAATTTAAACCAAAACATAAGATTACGGAATTCTTCCAAATGTACTGTCGTTATGCCGCCATGGCTTTATGTCACCTTCATTTCGTTAAAGAAGGCTATTTAACTTAAATATGTTAAACTAATGATTTGAAGCATTTCGTTATCGATTGCTAAATGTTTATATACAAGAAAATCGACTTTATACCTAAATATATGATAACGTTAAGGCGTTTGTAGACTTCAGTAAGATAAAGGGGGTTAATTAACTTAAATATGTTAAATCGACTTTATACCTAATATAAGATTACGGAATTTTTCTAAATGCACTGCCGTTATGCCGCCATGGCTTTGAGCCAACTTCCGTTCGTTAAAGAAGGTTTATTAGCTTAAATATGTTAAACTAATTATTTGAGGCATTTCGATATTGATTGCTAAATGTGTATATACAAGAAAATCAACTTTATACATAAATATAAGACTACGGAGTTCCCCCAAATGTATTGTCGTTATGCTGCCATGGCTTTACATCAACCTCAATACGTTAAAGAAGGTTAATTAACTTAAATATGTTAAACTAATGATTTGAGGCATTTCGATATCGATTGCTAAATGCGTATATGCTACAAAATCGGCTTTATACCTAAATATAAGATAACGGAATTCTTCTAAATGCACTGTCGTTATACCGCCATGGCTCTATATCACCTTCATTACGTTAAAGAAGGTTAACCAACTTAAATATGTTAAACGAATGATTTGAAGCATTTCGATATTATAGCTAAATGTGTATTTACAAGAAAATCAACTCTTTACCTAAATATAAAATTACGGAATTTTTCCAAATGCACTGCCCTTATACCGTTTTGGCTTTATGTAAACTTCAGTAAGATAAAGAAGGTTAATTAACTTAAATATGTTAAAATAATGATTTAAAGCAGTTCGATATCGATTGCTAAATATGTATATACATCTAAAAAATGTTTATTAACTTAGTATGTTAAACTAATGATTTGAAGCATTTCGATATCGATTGCTAAATGCGTATATACAAGAAAATCGAATTTATACCTAAACATAAGATTACGGAATTCTTCCAAATGTACTGTCGTTATGCCGCCATGGCTTTATATTAACTTCAATACGTTAAAGAAAGTTAATTAATTTAAATATGTGAAACTAACGATTTGACGCATTTCGATATCGCTTGCTAAATGTGTACATACAAGAAAATCAAATTTATACCTAAATATAAGATAACGGAATTCTTCTAAATGCACTGCCGTTATGCCGTTAAGGCTTTATGTTAACTTCAGTTCGTTAAAAAAGGTTTATTAACTTAAATATGTTAAACTAATGTTATGAAGCATTTCGATATCGCTTGCTAAATGTGTACATACCAGAAAATCAAATTTATACCTAAATATAAGTTAACGGAATTCTTCTAAATGCATCGCCGTTATGCTGTTAAGGCTTTATGTAGACTTCAGTAAGACAGAGAGGGTTAATTAACTTGAATATGTTAAACTGATTACTGAAGTCTACATAAAGCCTTAACGGTATAACGGCAGTGCATTTAGAAGAATTCCGTGATGTTATAATTTTTTATTTGGGTATAAAGTCGATTTTCTTATATTTACGCATTTAGCAGTCGATATCGAAATGCTTCAAACCATAAGTTTAACTATTTAAGTTAATAAACCTTCTTTAACGTATTGAAGTTGATACAAAGCCATGGCGGCTTAACGACAGTACATTTGGAAGAATTCCCTAATCTTATATTTACGTATAAATTCGATTTTGTTGTATATACGCATTTAGCAATCGATATCGAAATGCTTCAAATAATTGGTTTAGCATATTTAGGTTAATTAACCTTCTTTATCTTACTGAAGTTTACATAAAGCCATAACGGCATAACGGCATTATATTTGGGTGAATTCCGTAAGCTTTTATTTAGGTATAAAATCGATTTTCTTGTACATACACATTTAGCAATCGATATCGAAATGCTTCAAATCATTAGTTTAACATATTTAAGTTAATTAACCTTCTTTACCGTAATGAATGTTATATAAAGCCATGGCGGCATAACGACAGTGCATGTAGAAGAATTCCGTAATCTTATATTTAGGTATATAGTCGATTTTCTTGTATTTACACATTTAGCAATCGATATAGAAAATCTTCAAATCATTAATTTAACATATTTAAGTTAATTAACCTTCTTTAACGTAATGAAGGTGATATAAAGCCATGGCGGCATAACGACAGTGCATTTAGAAAAATGCCGTAATCTTATATTTAGGTATAAGTTCGATTTTGTTGTATATAGGCATTTAGCAATATCGAAATGCTTCATATAACTGGTTTAGCATATTTAGGTTAATTAACCTTCTTTATTTTACTGAAGTGTACATAAAGCCATAACGGCATGTCGGCAGTATATTTGGGAGAATTCCGTAATCTTTTATTTAGGTATAAAATCGATTTTCTTGTACATACACATTTAGCAATCAATATCGAAATGCTTCAAATCATTAGTTTAGCATATTTAAGTAAATTAACCTTCTTTAACGTACTGAAATTTATATAAAGCCATAACGGCAAAACCGGCAGTGTATTTCGAAGAATTCCGTAATCTTATATTTAGGTATAAAGTCGATTTTCTGTATATACGCATACAGCAATCGATATCGAAATTCTTCAAATCATTAGTTTAACATATTTAAAATAATTAACCTTATTTAACGTAATGAAGGTGATATAAAGCCATGGCGGCCTAACGACAGTGCATTTAGAAGAATTCCGTAATCTTATATTTAGGTATAAATTCGATTTTGTTGTATATACGCATTTAGCAATCGAAATCGAAATGCTTCAAATAACTGGTTTAGCATATTTAGGTTAATTAACCTTTTTTATCTTACTGAAGTTTACATAAAGCCATAACGGCATAACGGCAAAATATTTGGGTGAATTCCGTAAGCTTTTATTTAGGTATAAAATCGATTTTCTTGTACATACACATTTAGCAATCGATATCGAAATGCTCAAATCATTAGTTTAACATATTTGAGTAAACTAACCTTCTTTAACGTACTGAAATTTATATAAAGCCATAACAGCATAGCGGCAGTGCATTTAGAAGAATTACGTTATCTTATATTTAGGTATAAAGTCGATTTTCTTGTATATACGCATAAAGCAATCGATATCGACATGCTTTAAATCATTAGTGTAACATATTTAAGTTAATAAACCTTCTTTAACGCACTGAAGTCTTCATAAAGCCTTAACGGTATAACTGCATATTTAGAGTGAATTCCGTATTCTTTTATTTAGGTAAAAAAGTCGATTTTGTTGTATATACGCATTTAGCAATCGAAAATCGAAATGTTTAAAAATCATTAGTTTAACATATTCAAGTTAATAACCTTCTTTAACGTATTGAAGTTGATATAAAGCCATGGCGGCAAAAGCGGCAGTGCATTTGGAAGAATTCGTTATCTTATGTTTAGGTATAAATTCGATTTTCTTGTATATACGCATTTAGCAATCGATATCAAACATGCTTCAAATCATTAGTTTAACATATTAAGTTAATAAACCTTTTTTAACGCACTGAAGTCTTCATAAAGCCTTAACGGTATAACTGCAGTGCATTTAGAAGAATTCCGTATTTATTTTATATTTAGGTATAAATTCGATTTTGTTGTATATACGCATTTAGAAAGTCGAAAATCGAAATGCTCCAAACCATTAGTTTAACATATTCAAAAAATTTAAACCCTTTCTTTAACGTATTAAATGTTGATATAAAGCCATGGCGGCTTAACGACAGTACATTTGGAAAAATTTCCCCGTAATCTTATGTTTAGGTTAAAAATTTTTTTCGGATTTTCTTGTATATACTCATTTAGCAATCGATATCGAAATGCTTCAAATCATTAGTTTAATATTTTAAAAGTTAATAAACTTTTTTAGATTACTGAATTTAAACATAAAGCCTTGGCGGTATAACGGCAGTGCATTTAGAAGAATTCCGTAATATTTTTATATTTAGGTATAAATTCGATTTTGTTGTATATACGCATTTAGAAAGTCGATATCGAAATGCTTCAAATCATTAGTTTAACATTTTTAAAGGTTAAAAAACCTTTCTTTAACGTATTGATGTTTCAAAAGGCCTTAACGGAAATTTAAGATTCCCCAAGTCATTTTAGAAGAATTCCGAAATTCTTATATTTAGGTATAAAGTCGATTTTGTTGTATATACGCATTTAGCAATCGATAACGAAATGCTTAAAATCATTAGTTTAACATATTCAAGTTAATTAACCTTCTTTAACGTATTGAAGTTGATATAAAGCCATGGCGGCATAACGACAGTACATTTGGAAGAATTCCGTAATCTTATGTTTAGGTATAAATTCCATTTTCTTTTATATACACATTTAGCAAGCGATATCGAAATGCTTCATAACATTAGTTTAACATATTTAAGTTAATAAACCTTTTTTAACGAACTGAAGTTAACATAAAGCCTTAACGGCATAACGGCAGTGCATTTAGAAGAATTCCGTTATCTTATATTTAGGTATAAATTTGATTTTCTTGTATGTACACATTTAGCAAGCGATATCGAAATGCGTCAAATCGTTAGTTTAACATATTTAAATTAATTAACCTTCTTTAACGTATTGAAGTTGATATAAAGCCATGGCGGCATAACGACAGTACATTTGGAAGAATTCCGTAATCTTATGTTTAGGTATAAATTCGATTTTCTTGTATATACGCATTTAGCAATCGATATCGAAATGCTTCAAATCATTAGTTTAACATACTAAGTTAATAAACATTTTTTAGATTACCGAAGTCTACATAAAGCCTTAACGGTATAACGGCAGTGCATTTAGAAGAATTCCGTGATGTTATAATTTTATATTTAGGTATAAAGTCGATTTTCTTATATTTACACATTTAGCAGTCGATATCGAAATGCTTCAAACCATAAGTTTAACATATTTAAAATAACTAACCTTCTTTAACGTATTGAAGTTGATACAAAGCCATGGCGGCTTAACGACAGTACATTTGGAAGAATTCCCTAATCTTATATTTACGTATAAATTCGATTTTGTTGTATATACGCATTTAGCAATCGATATCGAAATGCTTCAAATAATTGGTTTAGCATATTTAGGTTAATTAACCTTCTTTATCTTACTGAAGTTTACATAAAGCCATAACGGCATAACGGCATTATATTTGGGTGAATTCCGTAAGCTTTTATTTAGGTATAAAATCGATTTTCTTGTACATACACATTTAGCAATCGATATCGAAATGCTTCAAATCATTCGTTTAACATATTTAAGTTAATTAACCTTCTTTACCGTAATGAATGTTATATAAAGCCATGGCGGCATAACGACAGTGCATGTAGAAGAATTCCGTAATCTTATATTTAGGTATATAGTCGATTTTCTTGTATTTACACATTTAGCAATCGGTATCGAAAATCTTCAAATCATTAATTTAACATAATTAAGTTAATTAACCTTCTTTAACGTAATGAAGGTGACATAAAGCCATGGCGGCATAACGATAGTGCATTTAGAAAAATGCCGTAATCTTATATTTAGGTATAAGTTCGATTTTGTTGTATATAGGCATTTAGCAATATCGAAATGCTTCATATAACTGGTTTAGCATATTTAGGTTAATTAACCTTCTTTATTTTACTGAAGTGTACATAAAGCCATAACGGCATGTCGGCAGTATATTGTACATATTTAGGTATAAATTCGATTTTGTTGTATATACGCATTTAGCAATCGAAATCGAAATGCTTCAAATAACTGGTTTAGCATATTTAGGTTAATTAACCTTCTTTATCTTACTGAAGTTTACATAAAGCCATAACGGCATAACGGCAAAATATTTGGGTGAATTCCGTAAGCTTTTATTTAGGTATAAAATCGATTTTCTTGTACATACACATTTAGCAATCGATATCGAAATGCTCAAATCATTAGTTTAACATATTTGAGTAAACTAACCTTCTTTAACGTTCTGAAATTTATATAAAGCCATAACAGCATAGCGGCAGTGCATTTAGAAGAATCACGTTATCTTATATTTAGGTATAAAGTCTATTTTCTTGTATATACGCATACAGCAATCGATATCGACATGCTTCAAATCATTAGTGTAACATATTTAAGTTAATAAACCTTCTTTAACGCACTGAAGTCTTCATAAAGCCTTAACGGTATAACTGCAGTGCATTTAGAAGAATTCCGTAATGTTATAATTTTATATTTAGGTATAAATTCGATTTTGTTGTATATACGCATTTGGCAGTCGATATCGAAATGCTCCAAACCATAAGTTTAACATATTTAAAATAACTAACCTTCTTTAACGTATTGATGTTCATACAAAGCCATGGCGGCTTAACGACAGTACATTTGGAAAAATTCCCTAATCTTATATTTAGAAGAATTACGTAATCATATAATTAGGTATCAAGTCGATTTTCGTGCATATACTCATTTAGCAATCGATATCGAAATGCTTCCAATCATTAGTGTAATATATTAAAGTTAATAAAGCTTCTTTAATGCACTGAAGTTAACATAAAGCCATGGCGGCATAACGGCAGTGCATGTAGAAGAATTCCGTAATCTTATATTTAGGTATAAAGTCGATTTTCTTGTATATACAAATTTAGCAATCGATATCGAAATGCTTCAAATCATTAGTTTAACATATTTAAGTTAATAAACCTTCTTTATCGCACTGACGTCTTCATAAAGCCTTAACGGTATAACTGCAGTGCATTTAGAAGAATTCCGTATTCTTATATTTAGGTATAAAGTCGATTTTCTTGTATTTACATATTTAGCAATCGATATCGAAATGCTTCAAATCATTAGTTTAACATATTCGAGTTAATTAACCCTCTCTGTCTTAATGAAGTCTACATAAAGCCTTAACGGCATAACGGCGGTGAAGTTGATATAAAGCCATGGCGGCATAATGGCAGTGCATTTAGAAGAAGTCCGTAGTCTTATATTTAGGTATAAAGTCGGTTTTCTTGTACATACACATTTAGCCAGGGCGGCATAACGACAGTGCATTTAGAAGAATTCCCTAATCTTATATTTAGGCATAAAGTCGATTTTGTTGTATATACGCATTTAGCAATCGATATCGAAATGCTTAAAATCATTAGTTTAACATATTTAGGTTAATTAACCTTCTTTAACGTATTGAAGTTGATATAAAGCCATGGAGGCATAACGACTGTACATTTAGAAGAATTCCGTAATCTTATGTTTAGGTATAAATTCCATTTTCGTTTATATACACATTTAGCAAGCGATATCGAAATGCTTCAAATCATTAGTTTAACATTTTTTAGTTAATAAACCTTTTTTAACGAATTGAAGTTAACATAAAGCCTTAACGGCATAACGGCAGTGCATTTAGAAGAATTCCGTTATCTTATATTTAGGTATATATTTGATTTTCTTGTATGTACACATTTAGCAAGCGATATCGAAATGCTTCAAATCATTAGTTTAACATATTTAAGTTAATTAACCTTCTTTAACATATTGAAGTTGATATAAAGCCATGGCGGCATAACGACAGTACATTTGGAAGAATTCCGTAATCTTATGTTTAGGTATAAATTCGATTATCTTGTATATACGCATTTAGCAATCGATATCGAAATGCTTCAAATCATTAGTTTAACATATTTAAGTTAATAAACCTTCTTTATCGCACTGACGTCTTCATAAAGCCTTAACGGTATAACTGCAGTGCATTTAGAAGAATTCCGTATTCTTATATTTAGATATAAAGTCGATTTTCTTGTATTTACATATTTAGCAATCGATATCGAAATGCTTCAAATCATTAGTTTAACATATTCGAGTTAATTAACCCTCTCTGTCTTAATGAAGTCTACATAAAGCCTTAACGGCATAACGGCGGTGCATTTAGGAGAATTCCGTTATTTTATATTTAGGTATAAATTTGATTTTCTGGTATGTACACATTTAGCAAGCGATATCGAAATGCTTCAAATCATTAGTTTAACATATTTAAGTTAATTAACCTTCTTTAACGTATTGAAGTTGATATAAAGCCATGGCGGCATAATGGCAGTGCATTTAGAAGAAGTCCGTAGTCTTATATTTAGGTATAAAGTCGGTTTTCTTGTACATACACATTTAGCCAGGGCGGCATAACGACAGTGCATTTAGAAGAATTCCCTAATCTTATATTTAGGCATAAAGTCGATTTTGTTGTATATACGCATTTAGCAATCGATATCGAAATGCTTAAAATAATTAGTTTAACATATTTAGGTTAATTAACCTTCTTTAACGTATTGAAGTTGATATAAAGCCATGGAGGCATAACGACTGTACATTTAGAAGAATTCCGTAATCTTATGTTTAGGTATAAATTCCATTTTCTTTTATATACACATTTAGCAAGCGATATCGAAATGCTTCAAATCATTAGTTTAACATTTTTTAGTTAATAAACCTTTTTTAACGAACTGAAGTTAACATAAAGCCTTAACGGCATAACGGCAGTGCATTTAGAAGAATTCCGTTATCTTATATTTAGGTATATATTTGATTTTCTTGTATGTACACATTTAGCAAGCGATATCGAAATGCTTCAAATCATTAGTTTAACATATTTAAGTTAATTAACCTTCTTTAACATATTGAAGTTGATATAAAGCCATGGCGGCATAACGACAGTACATTTGGAAGAATTCCGTAATCTTATGTTTAGGTATAAATTCGATTTTCTTGTATATACGCATTTAGCAATCGATATCGAAATGCTTCAAATCATTAGTTTAACATACTAAGTTAATAAACATTTTTTAGATTACTGAAGTCTACATAAAGCCTTAACGGTATAACGGCAGTGCATTTAGAAGAATTCCGTAATGTTATAATTTTATATTTAGGTACAAAGTCAATTTTCTTGTATTTACACATTTAGCAGTCGATATCGAAATGCTTCAAACCATAAGTTTAACATATTTAAAATAACTAACCTTCTTTAACGTATTGAAGTTGACACAAAGCCATGGCGGCTTAACGACAGTACATTTGGAAGAATTCCCTAATCTTATATTTAGGTATAAAGTCGATTTTCTTGTATATACACATTTAGCAATCGATATCGAAATGCTTCAAATCATTAGTTTAACATATTTAAGTTAATAAACCTTCTTTAACGCACTGAAGTCTACATAAAGCCTTAACGGTATAACTGCACGGCATTTAGAAGAACTCCGTTATCTTATATTTAGGTATAAATTCGACTTTCTTGTATATACTCATTTAGCAAGCGATATCGAAATGCTTCAAATCATTAGTTTAACATATTTAAGTTAATGAACCTTCCTTAACGTATTGAAGTTGATATAAAGCCATAACGACAGTTCATTTGGAAGAATTCCGCAATCTTATGTTTAGGTATAAATTCGATTTTCTTGTAAATACACATTTAGCAAGCGATATCGAAATGCTTCAAATCATTAGTTTAACATATTTAAGTTAACTATCCTTCTTTAACGTATTGAAGTTGATATAAAGCCATAACGACAGAACATGTGGAAGAATTCCGTAATCTTATATTTATGTACAAACACGATTTTCTTGTATATACACATTTTGCAATCGACATCGAAATGCTTCAAAAAACTAGTTTAGCATATTTAAGTTAATTAACCTTCTTTAACGTACTGAAATTTACATAAAGCCATAACGGCAGTGCATTTGGAAGAATTCCGTAATCTTATATTTAGGTAGAAAGTAAATATATACACATTTAGCAATCGATATCGATATGCTTCAAATCATTAGTTTAACATATTTAAGTTAACTATCCTTCTTTTTCTTACTGAAGTTTACATAAAGCCATAACGGTATAACGGCAGTGCATTTGGAAGAATTCCGTAATCTTATATCTAGGAATAAAGTCGATTTTGTTGTATATACACATTTAGCAATAGATATCGAGATGGTTCAACTCATTAGTTTAACATATTTAAGTTAATAAACCTTCTTTAACGATCTGAAGTTTGCATATAGCCATGACGGCATAACGGCAGTGCATGTAGAAGAATTCCGTAATCTT
>JAPZAG010003329.1:0-11226 GCA_027475135.1 Bactrocera correcta | reverse complement strand
TTTTATTTAGGTATAAAGTCGATTTTCTTGAATATTTGCATTTAGCAATCGATTTCGAAAATCTTCAAATCATTAGTTTAACATATTTAAGTTAATAAAGCTTCTTTAACGCACTGAAGTTAACACAAAGCCATGGCGGTATAACGGCAGTTCATGGAGAAGAATTCCGTAATTTTATATTTAGGTATAAATTCGGTTTTCTTGTATATACACATTAAGCAATCGATAACGAAATGCCCCAAATCATTAGTTTAACATATTCAAGTTAATTAACCCTCTTTATCTTGCTGAAGTCTACAAACGCCTTTACGGCATAACGGCAAAGCATTTAGAAGAATTCCGTAATCTGAAATTAGGTATAAAGTCGATTTTGTTGTATATACACATTTAGCATTAAGCATTAAGCAATCGATTTCGAAATGCTTCAAATAACTAGTGTAACATATCTTAGTTAATAAACCTTCTTAAACGAACTGAAGTTAACATAAAGCCATAACGGCAGTGCATTTAGAAGCATTCCGGAATCTTATATTTAGGTATAAAGACGGTTTTCTTGTATATATGCATTAAGCAACCGATTTCGAAATGCTTCAAATAAATAGTGAAACATATCTAAGTTAATAAACCTTCTTAAACGAACTGAAGTTAACATAAAGCCATAACGGCAGCGCATTTGGAAGAATTCCGTAATCTTATATTTAGGTATAAAGTCGATTTTGTTGTGTATATGCATTTAGCAATCGATTTCGAAATGCTTCAAATAACCAGTGTAACATATCTTAGTTAATAAACCTTCTTAAACGAACTAAAGTTAACATAAAGCCATAACGGGATAACGGCAGTGCATTTCGAAGCATTCCGTAATCTTATATTTAGGTATAAAGTCGATTTTCTTGTATATATGCATTAAGCAATCGATTTCGAAATGCTTCGGATAACTAGTGCAACATATTTAAGTTAATAAAGCTTCTTTAACGCACTGAAGTTAACACAAAGCCATGGCGGCATAACGGCAGTGCATGTAGAAGAATTCCGTTATCATATATTTAGGTATAAAGTCGATTTTCTTGTATATACTCATTTAGCAATCAAAATCGAAATGTTTCAAATCATTAGTTTAACATATTTAAGTTAATTAACCCTCTTTATCTTACTGAAGTTTACAAACATCCTAACGGCATAACGGCAAAGCATTTAGAAGAATTCCGTAAGCTTATATTTAGGTATAAGGTCGATTTTCATGTATATGATCATTTAGCAATCGATATAGAAATGCTTCAAATCATTAGTTTAACATATTTAAGTTAATTAACCCTCTTTATCTTAATGAAGTCTACAAACGTTTTAACGGCATAACGGCAAAGCATTTAGAAGAATTACGTCATCTTATATTTAGGTATAAAGTCGATTTTGTTGTATATACGCATTTAGCATTCGATATCGAATTGCTTCAAATCATTAGTTTAACATATTTATGATAATTAACCCTCTTTATCTTACTAAAGTCTACAAACGCCTTAACGGCAAAGCATTTAGAAGAATTACGTAATCTTATATTTAGGTATAAAGTCGATTTTCTTGTATACACTCATTTAGCAATCGATATCGAAATGCTTCAAATCATTAGTTTAAAATATTTAAGTTAATTAACCTTATTTTTCTTACTGAAGTTTACGTAAAGCCATAACGGTATAACGGCAGTGCATTTGGAAGAATTCCGTAATCTTATATTTAGGTATAAAGTCGATTTTCTTGTATAAATGCTTTAAGCAATCGATTTCGAAATGCTTCAAATAACTGGTGTAACATATCTAAGTTAATAAACCTTCTTTAACGAACTGAAGTTAACATTAAGCCATAACGGCATAACGGCAGTGCATTTAGAAGAATTCCGTAAGCTTATCTTTAGGTATAAAGTCGATTTTGTTGTATAAATGCTTTAAGCAATCGATTTCGAAATGCTTCAAATCATTAGTTTAACATATTTTAGTTAATTAACCCTCTTTAACATATTGAAGTTGATATAAAGCCATGGCGGCATAACGACAGTACATTTGGAAGAATTCCGTAATCTTATATTTAGGTATAAAGTCGATTTTCTTATATATACTCATTTAGCAATCGATATCGAAATGCCTCAAATCATTAGTTTAACATACTTAAGTTAATTAACCCTCTTTATCTTACTGAAGTCTACAAACACTTTAACGGAATAACGGCAAAGCATTTAGAAGAATTACGTAATCTTATATTTAGGTATAAAGTCGATTTTCTTGTATATACACATTTAGCTATCGATATCGAAATGCTTCAAATCATTAGTTTAAGATATTTAAGTTAAATATCCTTCTATAACATATTGAAGTTGATAAAAAGCCATGGCGGCATAACGACATTACATTTGGAAGTATTCCGTAATTTTATATGTAGGTATAAAGTCGATTTTCTTTTATATACACATTTAGATATCGATATCGAAATGCTTCAAATCATTAGTTTAACATATTTAAGTTAATTCTTCTTCTTCTTGCTTCTATAACATATTGAAGTTGATATAAAGCAATGGCGGCATAACGACAGTACATTTGGAAGAATTCCGTAATCTTATATTTAGGTAGAAAGACGATATTCTTGTACATATGCATTAAGCAATCGATTTCGAAATGCTTCAAATAACTAGTGTAACATATCTAAGTTAATAAATCTTCTGAAGTTAACATAAAGTCATAACGGTATAACGGCAGTGCATTTGGAAGAATTCCGTAATCTTATATTTAGGTATAAAGTCGATTTTCTTGTATATACTCATTTAACAATCGATATCGAAATGCCTCAAATCATTAGTTTAACATATTTAAGTTAATAAACCTTCTTTAGCCAACTGAAGTTGGCATAAATCCATGGCGGCATAACGGCAGTGTATTTAGAATAATTCCGTAATCTTATATTTAGGTATTAAGTCGATTTTCTTGTATATACGCATTTAGCAATCGATATCGAAGTGCTTCAAATCATTAGTTTAACATATTTAAGTTAACAAACATACTTTAACGAACTGAAGTTGACATAAAGCCATAACGGCATAACGGCAGTGCATGTAGAAGAATTCCGTTATCATATATTTAGGTATAAAGTCGATTTTCTTGTATATACACATTTAGTAATCGATATCGAAATGCCTCAAATCATTAGTTTAACATATTTAAGTTAATTAACCCTCTTTGTCTTACTGAAGTCTACAAACGCCTTAACGGCATAACGGCAAAACATTTAGAAGAATTACGTAATCTTGTATATAGGTATAAAGTCGATTTTCTTGTATATACTCATTTAGCAATCGATATCGAAATGCTTCAAATCATTAGTTTAAAATATTTAAGTTAACAAACCTACTTTAACGCACTGAAGTTAACACAAAGCCTTGGCGGCATAACGGCAGTGCATGTAGAAAAAATCCGTAATCTTATATTTAGGTATAAATTCGATTTTTTTGTATATACACATTTAGCAATCGATATCTAAATGTTTCAAATCATTAGTTTAACATATTTAAGTTAATTAACCTTTTTTAACGTATTAAAGTTGATATAAAGCCATGGTGGCATAACGACAGTACATTTGGAAGAATTCCGTAATTTTATATTTAGGTATAAAGTCGATTTTCGTGTATATATGCATTAAGCAATCGATATCGAAATGCTTCAAATAACTGGTTTAACAGATTTAAGTTAATTAACCATCTTTAACGTATTGAAGGTGAAATAAAGCCATGGCGCCATAATGACAGTGATTTGAAGAATTCCGTAATCTTATATTTAGGTATAAAGTCGATTTCCTTGTTTATGTGCATTTAGAAATCGATATCGAAATGCTTCAAATCATTAGTTTAACATATTTAAGTTAACAAACATACTTTAACGAACTGAAGTTGACATAAAGCCATGGCGGAATAACGGCAGTGCATTTGGAAGAATTCCGTTATCCTATGTTTAGGTATAAAGTCAAGTTTCTTGTATTTGCACATTTAGCAATCAATATCGAAATGCTTCAAATCATTAGTTTAACATATTTAAGTTAAATTACCTTCTTTAACCTACCGAAGGTGACATGAAGCCATGGCGGCATAACGGCAGTGCATGTAGAAGAATTCCGTAATATTATATTTTGGTATAAAATCGATTTTGTTGTAGATACATATTTAGCAATCGATTTCGAAATGCTTCAAATCATTAGTTTAACGTATTTAAGTTAATTAACCCTCTTTATCTTACAAAAGTCAACAAAAGCCTTAACAGCATAACGGCAGTGAATTTGGAAGAATTCCCTAACCTTATATTTAGGTATAAAGTCGATTTTCTTGTATATACTCATTTAGCAATCGATATCGAAATGCCTCAAATCATTAGTTTAACATATTTAAGTTAATAAACCTTCTTCAGCCAACTGAAGTTGGCATAAATCCATGGCGGCATAACGGCAGTGCATTTAGAATAATTCCGTAATCTTATATTTAGGTATAAAGAATATTTTCTTGTATATTTGCATTTAGCAATCGATTTCGAAAATCTTCAAATCATTAGTTTAACATATTTAAGTTAATAAACCTTCTTTAACGAATAGAAGTTAACATAAAGCCATAACTGCATAACGGCAGTGCATTTAGAAGAATTCCTTAATCTTATATTTAGGTAAAAATTCGATTTTCTTGTATATACACATTTGGCAAACGATATCGAAATGCCTCAAATCATTAGTTTAACATATTTAAGTTAATTAACCCTCTTTATCTTACTGAAGTCTGCAAACGTCTTAACGGCTTAACGGCAATGCATTTAGAAGAATTCCGTAATCTTATATTTAGGTAAAAAGTCGATTTTCTTGTATATACTCTTTTAGCAATCGATATCGAAATGCGTCAAATCATTAGTTTGACATATTTAAGTTAAAAAACCTACTTTAAACCGATGTTAACACAAAGAAGAAATCCGTTATCTTATATTTAGGTATTAAGTCGATTTTTTTGTATATATGCATTTAGCAATCGATTTCGAAAATCTTCAAATCATTAGTTTAACATATTTAAGTTAATAAAGCTTCTTTAACGTATTGAAGATGATATAAAGCCTTAACGGCATAACGGCAGTGCATGTAGAAGAATTCCGTTATCATATATTTAGGTATAAAGTCGATTTTCGTGTATATACACATTTAGCAATCGATATCGAAATGCCTCAAATCATTAGTTTAACATATTTAAGTTAATTAGCCCTCTTTATCTTACTGGAGTCTACAAACGCCTTTACGGCATAACGGCAAAGCATTTAGAAGTATTACGTAATCTTATATTTAGGTATAAAGTCGATTTTCTTGTATATACTCATTTAGCAATCGATATCGAAATGCTTCAAATCATTAGTTTAACATATTTAAGTTAATAAACCTTCTTTAACTAACTGAAGTTGATATAAAGCCATAACTACATAACGGCAGTGCATTTAGAAGAATTCCGTATTCCTATATTTTGCTATAAAGTCGCTTTTCTTGTATGTACATATTAGCAATCGATAGCGAAATGCCTCAAATCATTGGTTTAACATATTTAAGTTAATTAACCATCTTTAACGTATTGAAGGTGAAATAAAGCCATGGCGCCATAACGACAGTAATTTGGAAGAATTCCGTAATCTTATATTTAGGTATAATCGATTTTCTTGTATATATGCATTAAGCAATCGATATCGAAATGCTCCAAATAACTGGTTTAACATAGTTAAGTTAATAAACCTTCTTTAACTAACTGAAGTTAACATAAAGCCATGGCGGTATAACGGCAGTGCATTTGGAAGAATTCCGTTATCCTATGTTTAGGTATAAAGTCAAGCTTCTTGTACTAGCACATTTAGCAATCGATATCGAAATGCTTCAAATCATTAGTTTAACATATTTAAGGTGAATTACTTTCTTTAACCTACCGAAGGTGACATGCAGCCATGGCGGCATAACGGCAGTGCATGTAGAAGAATTCCGTAGTTTTATATTTAGGTATAAAATCCATTTTTTTGTATAAACACATTTAGCAATTGATATCGAAATGCTTCAAATCATTAGTTTAACATATTTAAGTTAATTAACCCTCTTTATCTTACTTAAGTCTACATAAAGCCTTAACGGTATAACTGCAGTGCATTTAAGAATTCCGTAATCTCGTATTTAGGTATAAATTCGATTTTCTTGAATAGACTCATTTAGCAAGCGATATCGAAATGCTTCAAATCATTAGTTTAACATATTTAAGATAGTTAAAATTCTTTAACGTATTGAAGTTGATATAAAGCCATGGCGGCATAACGGCAGTGCATTTAGAAGAATTCCGTAATCTTATATTTAGGTATAAAGTCGATTTTGTTGTATATACACATTTAGCAACCGATATCGAAATGCTTCAAATAACAGGTTTAGCATATTTAGGTTAATTTACCTTCTTTATCTTACTGAAGTTTACATAAAGCCATAGCGGCATAACGGCAGTATGTTTAGGTGAATTCCGTAATCTTATATTTAGGCATAAAATCGGTTTTCTTGTATATACACATTTAGCAATCGATATAGAAAAGCTTCAGCTCATTAGTTTATCATATTTACCGTGCGATTCTGTAACGTGAGACAGTATCAAGTCTCTAAATTTGAGATTTTGAGTTAGAGACAATTTTTGAGACTTGAGACGATTTTGCTATTCTGTAAGTGACAGTCTCAAAATCTATTACATTTCGTTATTCAGAGATGTTTTTTACACTTGAATGATAATAAATATGTCGATAACAAATATTAACTTTTCTATAAAATAGTCAAAAAACATAATTATCAACAAAAATAAAAATATATGTTGACTTTGTTTCATAATATTTACGAAATTTATGTAAAATTTATTTATTTTTAACCTTTTCGTGTTTGAATTGCTTACAAAATGTAAAAAAAAACGACAATCGATTAATATATTTGATTATCTCTATTCAGTACATTGAAAATGGCAGCAAGAGTTCTTTTTAGTTTTGTGACCAGCTAGCTACCTAGTCTCAATATTTTGAGACTAACGCTAGAGACTGTTTAGTGAATAGTAACTAGTATCAAATTGATACTTTGTCTCAAAATGTCTCAAATAGAGACTAGAGACTGGTTACAGAATCCCGCCATTAAGTTAATATACCTTCTTTAACGATCTGAAGTGGGCATACAGCCATGAAGGCATAACGGCAGTGCATGTAGAAGAATTCCATAATCTTATATTTAGGTATAAAGTCGATTTTCTTGTATACACACATTGTGATATCGATATCGAAATGTTTCAAATCATTAGTTTAACATATTTAAGTTTATAAACATTTTTTAGCTTACTGAAGTCTACATAAAAGCCTTAACGGTATAACGGCAGTGCATTTAGAAGAATTCCGTTATCTTATATTTAGGTATAAAGTCGATTTTCTTGTATATACACATATAGCAATCGATAACGAAATGCTTCAAGTTATTAGTTTAACATTTTTAAGATAATTAACCTTCTTCAACGATCTGAGTTTGGCATATAGCCACGGCGGCATTACGACAGTGCATGTAGAAGAATTCCGTAATCTTTTATTTAGGTATAAAGTCGATTTTCTTTTATATACACATTTAGATATCGATATCGAAATGCTTCAAATCATCAGTTTAACATATTTAAGTTAATTAACCTTCTTTAACGTATTGAAGTTGATATAGAGCCATTGCGGCATAACGGCAGTGCATGTAGAAGAATTCCGTTATCTTATATTTAGGTATAAAGTCGATTTTCTTGTATATACACATTTAGCAAGCGATATCGAAATGCTTCAAATCATTAGTTTAACATATTTAAGTTAATTAACCTTCTTTAACGTATTAAAGTTGATATAAAGCCATGGCGGCATGACGGCAGTGCATTTAGAAGAATTCCGTTATCTTATATTTAGGTATAATTCGATTTTCTTGTATATGCACATTTAGCAAGCGATATCGAAATGCTTCAACTCATTAGTTTAATATATTTAAGTTAATAAACCTTCTTTAACGAACTGAAGTTGGCATAGAGCCATGGCGGCATTACGGCAGTGCATGTAGAAGAATTCCGTAATGTTATATTTAGGTATCAAGTAGATTTTCTTGTATATACACATTTAGCAAGAGATATCGAAATGCTTCAAATCATTAGTTTAACATATTTAAGTTAATTAACCTTCTTTAACGTATTGAAGTTGATATAAAGCCATGGCGGCATAACGGCAGTGCATTTAGAAGAATTCCGTAATCTTATATTTAGGTAAAAAGTCGATTTTCTTGTATATACACATTTAGCAATCGATATCGAAATGCTTCAAATCATTAGTTTAACACATTTAAGCTAATTAACCTTCTTTAACGTATTGAAGTTGATATAGAGCCATTGCGGCATAACGGCAGTGCATGTAGAAGAATTCCGTTATCTTATATTTAGGTATAAAGTCGATTTTCGTGTATATACACATTTAGCAAGCGATATCGAAATGCTTCAACTCATTATTTTAATATATTTAAGTTAATAAACCTTCTTTAACGATCTGAAGTTGGCATATATCCACGGCGGCATTACGGCAGTGCATGTAGAAGATTTCCGTAATCTTTTATTTAGATATAAAGTCGATTTTCTTTTATATACACATTTAGATATCGATATCGAAATGCTTCAAGTCATTAGTTTAACATATTAAGTTAATAAACACTTTTTAGCTTACTGAAGTCTACATAAAGCCTTAACGGTATAACGGCAGTGCATGTAGAAGAATTCCGTTATCTTATATTTAGGTATAAAGTCGATTTTCTTGTATATACACGTTTAGCAAGCGATATCGAAATGTTTCAAATCATTAGTTTAATATATTTAAGTTAATTAACCTTCTTTAACGTATTGAAGTTTATATAAAGCCATGGCGGCATAACGGCAGTGCATTTAGAAGAATTCCGTAATCTTGTATTTAGGTATAAAGTCGATTTTCGAGTATATACACATTTAGCAAGCAACATCGAAATGCTTTAAATCATTAGTTTAACATATTTAAGTTAATTACCCTTCTGTAACGTATTGAAGTTGATATAAAGCCATGCCGGTATAACGGCAGTGCATTTAGAAGAATTCCGTAATCTTATATTTAGGTATAAAGTTGATTTTCTTGTATTTACATATTTAGGAATCGATATCGAAATGCCTCAAATCATTAGATTAACATATTTAAGTTAATTAACCCTCTCTCTCTTACTGAAGTCTACATAAAGCCTTAACGGTATAACAGCAGTGCATTTAGAAGAATTCCGTAATCTTATATTTAGGTATAAAGTCGATTTTCTTTTATATACACATTTAGCAATCGATAACGAAATGCTTCAAATCATTACTTTAACATATTAAGTTAATTAACACTTTTTAGCTTACTGAAGTCTACATAAAGCCTTAACGGTATAACGGCAGTGCATGTAGAAGAATTCCGTTATCTTATATTTAGGTATAAAGTCGATTTTCTTGTATATACACGTTTAGCAAGCGATATCGAAATGCTTCAAATCATAAGTTTAATATATTTAAGTTAATTAACCTTCTTTATCTTACTGAAATTTACATAAAGCCATAACGGTATAACGGCAGTGCATTTGAAAGAATTCCGTAATCTTATATTAAAGGTATAAAGTCGATTTTGTTGTAAATACTCATTTAACAATCGATAACGAAATGCTTCAAATCATCAGTTTAACATATTTAAGCTAATTAACCTTCTTTATCTTACTGAAGTTTACATAAAGTCATAACGGTATAACGGCAGTGCATTTAGAAGAATTCCGTAATCTTATATTTAGGTATAAAGTCGATTTTGTTTTATATACACATTTAGCAATCGATAACGAAAAGCTTCAAATCATTAGTTTAACATATTAAGTTAATAAACATTTTTTAGCTTACTGAAGTCTACATAAAGCCTTAACGGTATAACGGCAGTGCATGTAGTAGAATTCCGTCATCTTATATTTAGGTATAAAGTCGATTTTCTTGTATATACACATTTAGCGATCGATATCGAGATGCTTTAACTCATTAGTTTAACATATTTATTTTAATAAACTTCCTTTAACGATCTGAAGTTGGCATATAGCCTAGGCGGCATAGCGGCAGTGCATTTAGAAGAATTCCGTAATCTTATATTTAGGTATAAAGTCGATTTTGATGTATATACACATTTAGCAAGCGATATCGAAATGCTTCAACTCATTAGTTTAACATATTTAAGTTAATAAACCTTCTTTAACGTATTGAAATTGATATAAAGCCATGGCGGCATAACGGCAGTGCATTTAGAAGAATTACGTAATCTTATACTTAGGTATGAAGTCGATTTTCTTGTATATAAACATTTAGCAATCGATAACAAAATGCTTCAAATCATTAGTTTAACATATTTAAGTTAATTAATCTTCTTTAACGTATTGAAGTTGATATAAAGCCATGGCGGCATAACGGCACTGCATTTAGAAGAATTCCGTAATCTTATATTTAGGTATAAAGTCGATTTTGTTGTATATACACATTTAGCAATCGATGTCGAAATGCTTCAACTCATTAGTTCAACATATTTAAGTTAATAAACCTTCTTTAACGAGCTGAAGTTGGCATAAAGCCATGGCGGCATAATGACAGTACATTTGGAAGAATTTCGTAATCTTATATTTAGGTATAAAGTCGATTTTGTTGTATATACACATTTAGCAATCGATATCGAAATGCTTCAAATCATTAGTTTAACATATTTAAGTTAATTAACCTTCTTTAACGTAATGAAGATGATATAAAGCCATGGCGGCATAACGACAGTGCATTTAGAAGAATTCCGTAATCTTATATTTAGGTATAAAGTCGATTTTCTTTTATATACACATTTAGATATCGATATCGAAATGCTTCAAATCATTAGTTTAACATATTAAATTAATAAACATTTTTTAGCTTACGGAAGTCTACATAAAGCCTTAACGGTATAACGGCAGTGCATTTAGAAGAATCCCGTTATCTTATATTTAGGTATAAATTCGATTTTCTTGTATATACACATTTAGCAAGCGATATCGAAATGCTTCAAATCATTAGTTTAACATATTTAAGTTAATTAACCTTCTTTAACGTATAGAAGTTGA
>JAPZAG010003328.1:0-11226 GCA_027475135.1 Bactrocera correcta | reverse complement strand
ACAACTCAGAATCTAACTGCCGTTTTTTCTTAAGAAATGGCAAAACCAGCGCTTTCATGGAGATTTTTTATCAGAATTTTTAAAAAGGATTTTCGATAGGTTACTACCTATCATAGACAGAGCGATCGCTCTCAAACCCATGTAAAACATTAAAGCTCTACACTTAAAGTTACTTATTTTTAAAAGCACGTCGTTGGATTGCTGGCAATTTAAGTAATTCAAACTCAAACGATGCTCCTTAAAGTTGCTTTCTAGCAACAAAGCTTTTAAAGCTCTCTGTTTCAGAAGTTATCAGATGTATAAGATTTGTCGTTGTAAAGGGTGATTTTTTAAGAGCTTGATAATTTTTTTTAAAAAAAAAACGCATAAAATTTGCAAAATCTCATCGGTTCTTTATTTGAAACGTTAGATTGGTTCATGACATTTACTTTTTGAAGATAATTTCATTTAAATGTTGACCGCGGCTGCGTCTTAGGTGGTCCATTCGGAAAGTCCAATTTTGGGCAACTTTTTCGAGCATTTCGGCCGGAATAGCCCGAATTTCTTCGGAAATGTTGTCTTCCAAAGCTGGAATAGTTGCTGGCTTATTTCTGTAGACTTTAGACTTGACGTAGCCCCAAAAAAAATAGTCTAAAGGCGTTAAATCGCATGATCTTGGTGGCCAACTTACGGGTCCATTTCTTGAGATGAATTGTTGTCCGAAGTTTTCCCTCAAAATGGCAATAGAATCGCGAGCTGTGTGGCATGTAGCGCCATCTTGTTGAAACCACATGTCAACCAAGTTCAGTTCTTCCATTTTTGGCAACAAAAAGTTTGTTAGCATCGAACGATAGCGATCGCCATTCACCGTAACGTTGCGTCCAACAGCATCTTTGAAAAAATACGGTCCAATGATTCCACCAGCGTACAAACCACACCAAACAGTGCATTTTTCGGGATGCATGGGCAGTTCTTGAACGGCTTCTGGTTGCTCTTCACCCCAAATGCGGCAATTTTGCTTATTTACGTAGCCATTCAACCAGAAATGAGCCTCATCGCTGAACAAAATTTGTCGATAAAAAAGCGGATTTTCTGCCAACTTTTCTAGGGCCCATTCACTGAAAATTCGACGTTGTGGCAGATCGTTCGGCTTCAGTTCTTGCACGAGCTGTATTTTATACGGTTTTACACCAAGATCTTTGCGTAAAATCTTCCATGTGGTCGAATAACACAAACCCAATTGCTGCGAACGGCGACGAATCGACATTTCACGGTCTTCAGCCACACTCTCAGAAACAGACGCAATATTCTCTTCTGTACGCACTGTACGCATTCGTGTGGTTGGTTTAATGTCCAATAAAGTAAACTGAGTGCGAAACTTGGTCACAATCGCATTAATTGTTTGCTCACTTGGTCGATTATGTAGACCATAAATCGGACGTAAAGCGCGAAACACATTTCGAACCGAACACTGATTTTGGTAATAAAATTCAATGATTTGCAAGCGTTGCTCGTTAGTAAGTCTATTCATGATGAAATGTCAAAGCATACTGAGCATCTTTCTCTTTGACACCATGTCTGAAATCCCACGTAATCTGTCAAATACTAATGCATGAAAATCCTAACCTCAAAAAAATCACCCGTTATCTTCCTAACATAATAAAAATATATACAGATTATGAAATGTTTAACAATTCTTCTTTCGCATGTAATAATGCTATTGAGTAATCACCACAGCGCCCAAAATTGCCAAAAGTAATTCAAAGTGAAAAAACCAATCCGACAAAATATATATACAAGAGGTAAAAATATATACATATAAGAGCTCATACTCGCCTACGTATAGCGTAAAGGTATATAATGAAATTGTGCAAAACTTTTGCCATTCGCAGCCGCTTTTCTTGGTATTTAATACACATTGCATTGCAGACGCCTTCCTCTTCCCCAACCCCTTCACGTATAACAATTTATTGTAACGGGTGATTTTTTTGAGGTTAGGATTTTCATGCAGTAGTATTTGACAGATCACGTGGGATGTCAGACATGGTGTCAAAGAGAAAGATGCTCAGTATGCTTTGACATTTCATCATGAATAGACTTACTAACGAGCAACGCTTGCAAATCATTGAATTTTATTACCAAAATCAGTGTTCGGTTCGAAATGTGTTTCGCGTCCGTGTCCGATGAGCGATGAGGCTCATTTCTGGTTGAATGGCTACGTAAATAAGCAAAATTGCCGCATTTGGGGTGAAGAGCAACCAGAAGCCGTTCAAGAACTGCCCATGCATCCCGAAAAATGCACTGTTTGGTGTGGTTTGTACGCTGGTGGAATCATTGGACCGTATTTTTTCAAAGATGCTGTTGGACGCAACGTTACGGTGAATGGCGATCGCTATCGTTCGATGCTAACAAACTTTTTGTTGCCAAAAATGGAAGAACTGAACTTGGTTGACATGTGGTTTCAACAAGATGGCGCTACATGCCACACAGCTCGCGATTCTATGGCCATTTTGAGGGAAAACTTCGGACAACAATTCATCTCAAGAAATGGACCCGTAAGTTGGCCACCAAGATCATGCGATTTAACGCCTTTAGACTATTTTTTGTGGGGCTACGTCAAGTCTAAAGTCTACAGAAATAAGCCAGCAACTATTCCAGCTTTGGAAGACAACATTTCCGAAGAAATTCGGGCTATTCCGGCCGAAATGCTCGAAAAAGTTGCCCAAAATTGGACTTTCCGAATGGACCACCTAAGACGCAGCCGCGGTCAACATTTAAATGAAATTATCTTCAAAAAGTAAATGTCATGAACCAATCTAACGTTTCAAATAAAGAACCGATGAGATTTTGCAAATTTTATGCGTTTTTTTTTTTTAAAAAGTTATCAAGCTCTTAAAAAATCACCCTATATTACCATTTTCGCTTTTCGCAGAAATGCAATTGACGACCACAAATGGACGTTTGTCGAGTGGAAACAACGTAGCTTTTAGTGTCTACTCGTTTATTGGTAATATGTGCTTTGTATGTAGTTTGTTGTGGGCAAATAACTTTTGCGCTGATGAAGTTGTGATTTCTTGTTGCCCTGTTCTGTTTCAAAAGTAGACAACTTTTGCTAAACGAGTTTTCTTTACTTTTGTGATTTTCCTATTGAACAAGGCAAAACTCGCAGCAATTTATGTGTGTATATTTGTTTTTTTATTGTGCTTTTGATAAGCATAACTTTGTACATATAGTGTGTATATTATATATATGTACATTAAGGTGTTCGCTATTTCGTTAGTTTATTATCTTTTTTTAAAAAAAAAGGTGTCTAAAATTTCAGTTTTTGCTCTTAGAAAAATTATCCAAAGTAAATTTATTAGCTCTATATTATACCCTTAAGAAGGATTAAGATTGCCATGGAATTTGTAATACCTAAAGGAAACTTCGAGACCTTATGCAAATACATATATAATTGATCGTGTTGATGAGCTGAGTCTATTTAGCCACTTCCAACTGCCTGTGCGACTCTCTTTATATGCAAGAACCAGTCCCTCAGTTTTTGAGGTATCTTTATAAAATTTTTTCTTACTTACTTTTTTCCCGAAGAAGCTGATAATTTTCTAGATTCGCCGATTTTAAACCCCAATCACATATACATATGTAGCTGCCATGCAAACTAAACTATCGGCATCAAGTGCTTGTAAGGCAAACTTTTTTATTAGACAAGATATTCTTACGAAATTTGGCTTCGATTATTGTCGGAAACAACCCCCCAAATCTCCGAAGAAATTGTTTAGATCGGTTAAGTATGGCATATAGCCGCCATAATGCTAACGAAGCAATCACTTTCTAGTAAGGAATATTTTATAGTTGTGAAGTGTATTATAGCTCCCCTGAAACCCGAAGTTAAATTTTTTTCTTATTTTAAATTTTAAAACGTCCTAAATCTTTTTTTTTTTTTCTAAAGTTATGAAGGTTTTGTGATCTTTTAATTTAAAAAATTAATAAAGGCTAAAAAAAATATATTCTTAAACAGAATTTTGCTCTGAAAGAAAAATATTTAATTTTTTTTTTTTTTTTATTTTTCTTTAAAAAGTTATGCACAGTTAAGTAAGCATTCAATGCCATAAGAAATCATTCAATGCCTCAATGTACATATATTATGTGTTGCTCATACGACATGGTGTCTGTGTGCCTACCCAGTATACTTAGGTACTCGTATAAATTTAACTGCATATAACTTTAAAAGGCAAGTTTTATGGAAAAAAGCAACAGTCTTGTTTTCTAGAGCGAAAAATGTTGTTTTAGAAAATCATCTCTTCCAAGTTGCGTTACCACTTCAAGTTCAGCATCTGCTTTCACTATAAAATTGTCTCCATATAATTTTTTATAGTACCAAAATAATACTAACTGGTAAAATTTAGTAAAGAAATCACAATAGACAAAGTAAAGAAAAATAAGGTGGCTGCAGCGCCATTGGGCCTCAATCCTCCTTTGCAATAGATATATGTATTTTTATATAAACCTCATTAATATTGGCCTCAGCTGAATTAAAGATTGACTTTGATGTCATTTGATTTCTTGTTTTGTGTCAAATTATTGTTATTTTTGTTTCTTCTGCCTTTGTTGAGGCAATTTGAAAAAATTCTTACATACTTCCAGCTCGCAGCCTGGCTCCATGGGAAATATTAAATTCGTTAGAAAAATGTCCACAAGGGAGTACTAACTTACGCCACAGGCATATAACTAGCACATATGTAGTTGAGTATTTTCCCAACGAAAAGTAGACAGACTACTTTATGTGAAAAGTAGGCTTGTGTTAGTACATCATATACAAGTATATGTGAGTGTTACATACTATTTACTTGCATGCGCTATACTTGGGATTCGCGGTGAATCCCAACGGAAGTCAATGACACACAAATAAACAGCGAGCATGGCGAGATACACATGTGGACTTACATACATGAAAAATTTTTAATTTTAAATATTTTGACTTAGGCGTTCATATAGCGACCTTTTACTTAGTAAGCGGAAGCCAGTTTTGTTATAGTCTAAAATTTTGTACTATCTATGAATTAATGGCAAAAATATTATTTTATTGTTTTTGTAGTGCCAGAATATAAATTTATTTGTATAAATAATTTTGAGAAATACTGTCGACGTCACTTGGCGGGTTATAACTTCAGCTTTGTTGCGGCTACAGACCGGGTGCATTGGGTTTTTGCTCTTACACTTCAGTACATTAGAATAATTTTTCTTTTTTTAATGCAAAGCGTCAGCCTGGGAAAAATCAGCCCAGTTACTAGGCAACTCAAAAAGCTTGCAATCATTTCCCATGCATCCTTTTCTATGGCATTTTTTTTTAAAAACAACAAGCATAAAAAAAATTGAGTATTTTATGAGATAAAAGTCGGTTTAGCGGTGCAAGTGGCAGAAAAACTGACAGTCATTCACAGGCGTAGACAAATAGCGCACTTAGTTATAGTCAAAACCGGCTGAGTGCTTAGATAAACGCACATACTCAGCTGCAGTTTTATTTAATTTTTACCATAAATAGAATTCAGTTTGGAGGAAGCTTGCGTTGTGCAGGCTTTAAGGGGTTATTCTACTCTAGAATTTTGAAAAATTCGATTTTTTTTTATATACTCGTATTTAAATTTTAGACCTTCAAAAATATGACCTTGAGATTTTTAAAAATTCGACTTATTTTCGGAGATACAGCCGATTTTGTGAGGTGGCGTCCGTGTTCACTAGAATTGTCTTCTAAACTTTAAACGCGTTTTTATCGAAACTACTTTTTTCCACAAGGTACCGGCATTATCTCAAGTTCTATACAACCGATTTACTTGAAATTTTGTGTGAACCTTGTTTATATAATCCTTTATCGTTCCTACCAGCATCGTTTCAAAATTTTTGATTTTAATATTTAAAAAAAATTCAGGAATTTCAAAAAAAGCGTAAAAAATTATTTTTATTTTAAGGCAGTCGCCATTTTTCAAACAAATTTTTTTTCGTGTTCCCGGACTATAACAGCATCCTTACTGGAAAAAAAATTTTCTTGTGATTTTTTTTTCAGACCACCAGGATAGTCAGGATTAATGTCACCAGGATGCGCCATTTTTTTTTACACCTGTCTCTCCCCCCTCCAATTATTGTAATTTTTAATATTTTTTTGTAAATTTTTTTTTCTGTGTTCTTAAGATATCAATACAATCACCAGAAAAAATATATAATATACAATATTTTTTTTTTTTTTAAATAAAATTAAAAAAAACTGCACCAAATTTGATTTTTAGAGTAGAATATTATTATATTACTTCAACAATTCTCATACTTTGCTTAACAAGAATATTTTTATCGAATTTTTAAAAATTTATATTTTTGAATTTATACTTAAAATTCTTATTAAGCATTTCTTCCGGATATCTTGGTTCTGCGAACAGCTAATTTATACATATATATAATATATTATATATATATATACAGGTGCTACCACACTTTTTCACCTCATATTTTCATTTTATTGAAAACTTTACCTACGTATATAATCGACCTACATACATTTATGTAGCGTTAGTTTTAGTTTCATCCGTGAAAGTCTACTACCGTGCTCCAGTATATCATGAATTTGTTTATTATTTTTTACCTTCTGCGCACTGTATGTTTATTCCCTTGAATTATAACGCCCTTCATACTGTTTTTCTTGCTCTCACAGACCACTTGTTCACTTATGCACTTGTATTGAATGATAGCAAGTCTCTGTCAGTCAGTTGAAGCTGCAGCAATCATCCTTTGCACACTTCCCACACACTTTACGCCTTGGGAGTGTCTACTTCATGGCGTTACACTCTAGTTCTTCTTGATGAGTAGCACATTTGCAGCTTTGCAGCATATTTTCTTTTATTTTTTAATTCCTCTTTATATTGAAAAATCAAAGCTAATGCTGTTTTTCTTGCCTGTTGCAGCCAGATAGTGTATTATGCTTTAGCTTTGAGTTGTGAGTTTTTAATTTTATTGCGGATTTCTGCTAAGCATACAGATCCTTTAAACCGCTTAGACACTTATAGCTTCAAGCTGTATAAATGAGCGGACTTAGGCAAATTGTCTATGTTTAAGCTCGTTGCTTGTATTTGCTTTAATTTTTAATTATTTATTCTAAAATCAATGTATTTTTAAGTAACGGAAACTGGTTAGCATTAAGGAATATAGAAGAATAGATAAAGCTATCAAATTTATTTTAGTATTTAAGAGATTTTCAATGTGCTTATTATTTAAGAGATAGTAAAAGTGCCTTTATTTAAATTATTTTTTTGAATTTAGATATTTTAGTTTAGTGCGAATATGAAACTGTTGTTAGATTGGGCTAAACAAGAATCCATATACATACATATATGACATTTCATAAACCAATGATTGGAACCGACCCATAAGATCATGCAAATGATTGCTACATTTTGACTCAAACAAAAAGCATTCAAGCAACAAGTAAATCCAAATACACTATCAGGTATCAAAACTTGACTTCGGTCTACAGACCCATCCGTCATTTTGTCGAACTGCCTATGTCAAGCCTCTATATTGATCAGAAAATCAGAATTCTACTTCTACCGAAAGTTGTTCTAAGTCAAAAACTGATAGATCAGGAAAAACTATCCTGGAAATGTTTTGTGAATATTGTACATTTTCTAGTAAACCATAAACTGGAAAATTTCAAAGACCTACTAAATTAACTTATAATATAATGTCATATAAAGGCTTGGGGTGTTATATGTTCTTAAGGCTACATACGCTGGAAGCTCACCTAGACTTCTTTCCGCCAAATTTGCGTGCTGTGTATGGCGGAAAAGGTGAGAAATTCCATCAGGATATTTTCTTAAAAAAAAAGCGCTAGCAAGGAAACTTATCAAGTTGATTACTTTTTATATTAGCAAAGAAATGAATTTTTGGTGGTGAAACGTTCAGAATTTTGAAAAAGACCTTTGTTGATAAGTGTTTGTCGCGAGCAAGTGTTTTTCATTGGTACAAATTATTCAGAAAGGGTCAACATCAACTGATGATCAACACGTCAATAAAATCAAAAAATTTGTGCATGAGAATCGCCAATTAATAGTCAACGATCTGACTGGCATCATTGGAATATTGGAGGTATTAGTGAAACGCAATTTGAAAAATTATTTGGGCCAAAGAAAAGTGAAATTACAATTTTTTTTTTTGAAAAAACAGCATTCCGCCACCGACTGTAAAACAATGATAGTCAGAAAGCTGGATGTATGGTTAGATGTCATGAAATGTTTTATTACTCGCGATAAGTCTTGGATCTATGCTTACGACTCAGAAATAGACGACCAATCGTCGAATATCGTGACAAAGGTGAGCCAAAGCCGCAAAAAACATGTCAAAGTAGATCAAAAATCAACTTTATATTGACAGTGTTATTCGACTAATGCACTCTGAAAGCCTTCCGACCGCCGTAACTGACAACAAGTATTACCATTTCATTGCTATCCGTCATTTGCGCGAAGCTAGTCAAAAAAAGACGCCGTTCACATTTTTTCCCACAACTTTGAAATGTCATATACTCTATTGATTCCTCGTGAGTTTTTCGCTAAATTTTTAACCAATATCGTGCCGCAACCATCGTGTTCGCCTGATTTAGCATCGTGTGGTTTCTGGCTATTCAGCTAACCACTCCGGATTTGAGATTTGAGCCAATAGAAGATATTAAACATGATTCACTGGGTGCATTGAAGGCTATTCCGCAAATTGACTTTAATAATTGTTCGGAGGATTGGAAAAAGTTGGTACAATAGTATTGAGTCTAAGGAAAATTACATTGAAGGACGACATAGATTTTGAAGAAAAAATTAATAAGAATTTTAAAACTATGAACGAAGTCTTATATTTTTTTGCTTAAAGTAATTTATATACATACAAAAAATAAGTTGACATTTGAATTTAAACTGCGCGCGTCGAAGGATTTAGAGGATTTTTTTTAGGTTGGTAGTACTGTCAGTCACATTTATGTTAAATTTCATGTCAAAATATTCATTAGTGTTTGAGATACGTGTCGTTTTGTGAGCTGCTAAAAGTGAGTTTTTTGCGATGTCGAAATTTGTTGAACAAAGAATTTGCATTAAATTTTGTTTACGGATAAATTTTCTGCTGCGGATACGTTGAGGATGACGCAGAAAGCCTTTGGTGATGCGGCTATGTCTAAAAAGATGTTTACAAGTGGTATAGTGAGTTCCAAGCCGGCCGTGAAAGTGTGGAAGACGAAGAGCGTCCAGGGCGACCATCAACCTCAACCGACGAAGCTCACATTCAACAAATCAAAGATTTGGTGTTGAAAAACCGTCGATTAACAATTAGAGACCTTGCTAATGAAGTTGGCATATCGAAAGGTTAAGCCAATACCATTTTGGAGAATGTTTTGGGCCTCAAGCGCGGCAAATATCGACTGGTACCGAAAATATTGATTTTTTTTTGGAAAAACGGTGTCGCGTTAAAGTGTGTGAAACGATGCTTTCCGACTACCAGGGTGTCATGAAATGCATTGTAACTGGCGATGAGATTTGGATCTATGCTTACGACCCCGAAACAACCGATCAATCGATCGAATATCGTGCCACAAGAGAGCCGAGACCAAAAATATCGCTCCAAAGTCGCTAAAAAATCGAGGTCATGTTGACTGTTTTCTTCGATTACGTGGTGTTGTGCATTATGAATTCCTTCCAACCGGTCAAACAGTCAACAAGGAATATTATTTGAACGTTATGCGTCGTTTGCGTAACGCTATCCGCCTAAAAAGACCGAAATTGTGGAAAGACAATTCTTGGTTTTTACACCACGACAATGCAACCCATATCGTTCCGCAACCACCGTATTCACCTGATCTGGCGCCGTACGACTTCTGGCTGTTCACTAAGCTCAAAAGACCGCTCCGGGGACACCGTTTTTATACGATAGAGGAGATTCAAGCCGCAGCGAAGACGGAACTGAAGGCCATCCCGGAAAGTGACTACAACCAGTGTTTCGAAGATTGAAAAATCCGTTGGCATAAGTGCATTGCATCGGGAGGAATAAATAAAGAATTTTCAAAATAAATGCAATGTCACCTGTACGAACTAATCCTCCGTTTTTTAAGATATCGGTCTAAAATTTTGGGTACGTCAGTTCCTGACCAAGAAGCTGCTCCTTTGTTGGAACAGTCGATATCGGACTATACGATATAGCTGTCATGTGCGTTCGGAATCAACTTTACTTCCAAATTTTTGCGGCAATGTCTTTCTCGTTTACTTAGCTGACAGATTGTCACTTAAAATATAACATTTGTAAAAGACTCAGGTCTTAACTGAAATAAGAGCCTCAATTGAGTGTCGTCATAGCTATTAACAATAAGCAGTTATCCACTTTTCTATAGTTGTTGTTTCTGCTTGTCATGCGCTTATATAATTTATGCGGCGGGAAACGTCAAAAAGCAGTGATAAGATATTTTCTTTACTACTGACAAGCTCAATGGACAAACAAGCATATCCTCTTTTGTACAATAGCGAAATCGAAATCAATAAACTCACAGCAGTAAAAGTTACTGAGACCCAATATCAGATGCAGCGATGAAATTTACAATATGTCAATACATACATATGAAATAGATATTGTGCAGTTGTGGGATCTGGAAATTATGAAATTCATTTTCCCGAAATTCACCAAAGTGGAGGAATGTATATGAAGCATACGTCGCTGCAACCATGTTTAGAGCCTTTTGGCTCATGTTTTCAAAGCCACTAAATCCACACAACCATTCACCAAAGGAGCGGCGCGAAAAGCTAACTGAGTATATGCTTGCGAAAGACGATGTCGAAATTGAAATACATTTCTATTTTTCATGAACATCACACAAAAGATAGAAATACAACTCCGGCAACGGAACATTGGAGAGTGAAAGAGTGCGCTCAATACTGCAGGTATTATTTATTATTCTACATGCAACCAGCGAGCACGGTCATTCGAATACACTGCGGAAGCGAACCACACTCCCTACACACCCCAAGACCCACTGATGCTATCAGATATGCCACTGCCACCAGTGGACGGGAATTTTATTTATTCGCTGCTGCATCCTGGTGCGCATTGAAGCGCTGTCCAGCGCCCTGAGTAATCACTCGTTGCCAAAATATTTTATGGCCGTGAATTTTATTACTTTTTCCTCCTCACTCGCATGTTGGCCTTGTAAAATGTAATATATACGTTAGGAGAATCGAT
>JAPZAG010003327.1:0-11228 GCA_027475135.1 Bactrocera correcta | reverse complement strand
CGCATGCCCAAAATGTTTACAAATTACGCTCAAGTGTAATTGAAACAATGGCAGCAAAGGCAGCGAAACATAATATAAATATATAGGAAAGCAATAACAACAACAACGACAAATTCCCACATATAAATATAGCTAGGTAAAGTGACGCCTTCGTTTGCCGCCAACGATGCTTTTGTTGACTATACATACATATGAATATATGGCTATATATAAGTATGTATGCATGTACCTACGTATGCATGTACATATGTATTTGTATATATCTGTATATAAGTCCATATGTATATCTAAATCCGCGTAATGTGATTGGCAAATCTTCTGTTGCCATCAGCGTTTTTGGCGCCAAAAACTGACATCAGCCGTTTGTTTTTAAAAACATTGAACGACCAGCCACCATTGGGTTCGGTTTGGTATTTTTTCATTCCACGATTAGAACTCACAGCAAGCATTTTTTCACGTATCTCTCTTACCCACTTTTTGCGTTATTTACATTTTTGTTATCCCATAATTCCTTTTTTATAGGAATATTTAGCGAGCTTTGGGAGGATAGCTAATGGCAAGAGGTTTGGGCATTCAGTAGAATGACGTCACAGCGTAGCAATGTTTGCGGAAAGGACGAAATAATGCGCATAACAAAAACAAAAGACAAAAAAATTAAATAAAACCGACATGTACGCGGAGTTCCAGACAGTTAAGTTTGTCTGCAGCCTTTTTGTGCCCTTTTTGGCAATTGCCGCTGTGATCGCCACCAGCAAAGCGCAAAACAACGTCAACACATTACTTTTGAATTATGGTGTTTATGCCTCTCCACTAATGTACATACATACATACGAGTATGCACACTTGTTTTTGCTGATGCTGCGGCAGAGTCATTGTTGCTCGTCGGCAGTCAAGCGTTTATGCCTTTGTTATTCGGCTCTACAGTGTTGCCAGATTGAATTATTAAGACTGTATATCTAGCATTTATTCAAATACAGGGTGCTTTTTTGGATGAGAAGTTTTCCACTTACAAATTTCGGTGTTTGTAGTGCGTTTCCGAAAGAGTCCTCAAGGTTCCCTAGCATCCAGAAGAAATGCTATATCTGTAAGACAATGTTGACGGTAATAGCGAGCGCTATAATAATTAACCTTTTTGAGCCCTCATATCAAAAACAATTAAATCTAACAGAACTTCGTTCGGAATTTTTGCGATCGATAAAAAAATCGGCTAGTTCATCTGATTTGATTGCGTTAGACTATTTTTCATTATCGAACGACTTGTTAGGTTAGGTTAGATAAATAAGCTGATATTCATGAGACCACAACTAATCGCAATTGGATTGCTAGAGACACTCATCCGTTGTGATTCCCAGAACTCCTAAGTAGGGATCAAAACGACCGTCGTATATCTACAAAGCGCCTAGACTTAGCCACAAATTTATTGAACTCACCAATATGGACTCCAGCCAACTCTCAGGGTTCGTAGAAAGTATAGCAACCAAGATTCTTTAAACTTAGTCTGGCGAAAGCTAGACCTGGACCACCTAACCTTCCGCCCTGTAACTTTGACAAGTTGTGTCTTCGAAAATCTTTAATCTCACTGCCTGATTGGCAATGGAACAGCGTCCAATTCGGATACCTATCGTTGCGGCCATGTTAATCTTGCTAACAGCTAGTAGTTCAATGGCCCTTTTGCGTGGCACTTTGGATCAGGAGGCTTTCGCAATCCCACAGGTGTTGTTTGCTGTCCAACGGTTACCGAGCCAAAGTGTACGACGTCAGGGGATTTGGACATGGGTGCTTTATCATATTAATGGTCTATGCACATTAACCAGCTCCAACTAACCAGTAGAAAAAGCCCCGCAATGCAGGAAAGTATTTCAGTTCTACCAAACTAATATTTATATTTACGAAGTACTTCAAACTATTCCAAAGTCCTAGCGAATGCACAAACTTAACCTCAACTACAACTTTTCGCCACGCTCTCCAATTCAATTATTCCCAATTATTTACCCAGTCTTTGTTATGAATGAAACTTACTGGATTTAATCGTACTTCAGCGCACGTTCATTCATTTGCAATATAAATATGACTAAGTGACTTTTGATACCCTTACTTTATAGCGTAATTGGGAGACGGTTCTCGCTCCACTTATACGAATGGCAGCAATAAATCACCAGCGATGAGTATGTATGTATGAATTTGGGCACATTATGGGCGTCAGCTGCATTAGTCATCATATAAGGCTTCTTCCGAACTTCACGTGACTTTAAAGAGACCTCAACACAAGCTCATTTAGAATGTACAGAAAGACTGTAGCCAACACTGTAAATTCTTTCATGTAAAATATCACAAAAATATCAAAAAAAAATGTTAGCGTTTAAACCAAAATTTAATTATGCAATTCATCTTAGAAATTATCTAATTATTGAATTTTATTGGCACGAACGTAAAATTATCACGAATACAACGAATCATTTACATGCTTTTTTATAAGATTCATTTTAAATACTTTGATAAAATTTACTTTCTAAATACACTAATAAAGTTTCTATAATTTATTTGCTTTTTTTTTCAGCGAAAATCAATCGAGAAGCGCTCACGCTCATTTTTGTTGAGGTGCACTGAACCAGCGGCATCTGTAATGCCCCAAATTTTATGTAGAACACTTCATTGGATACACAGCAGCCGCTATTAATGTACATCCGTACTTACTTATGTACATATGTATATTCTAAATTTAAGGGGTAAAAAGTAAATAGTGACGAACCGTATTTATATTTACTTGCGGTTTGTTTTAGAGATTTTCATTTTCATATCGCTCTTTATATACATATTTCTCAATACAATCTATCGAAACTCAGTTTTCAACTCAGGATACATTTAAGAAAGCAGGGATGGGGTTAGTTAAAAATCAGTGAGTGATTAACAAATTAAAAAATTTAATTCTAAATTTTAAAACAAAAAATTTATTACATTTTTTACACCAAATTGAATTAATACAAAACTAGTTAGGGCAATAATTCACAATTTAAGTACTTTTTTTTTTCAAAACCATATTTAAAAAATAAAAAACCGTAGCACGTCAACCATTACAAAGAAACCATTACTAAACCTACCATCTTAATCATTAAAAATGACCGTTTGTTTATGAAGGTCAAAGTCTAATCGGTTTCCAAGTATTCGAAGAAATGACCGCAGTTTATCTGACAAAGCCACATTGAATGTGAGGCGTGATTAGAATTAATCCAATGCCTTCGCATTAACAGTCTTTAAAATAGCGGTGCTTTTAGATTTCTAACTACTCAAGTTAAAGCAATTTGAAGATTTTGATCAGTTTAAAGTCAGTTTAAAGTATTTCTTGAAATCAAAACATTTAAAGTCACAGCGAACGTAACGGAATTAACGTAATTTCTCTGATTAATGGATTCACGATTAATGGAGCTACCTGCTTATGAGAAGCAGCTGATCGGTAAATACATTCTGTACAAAATAGAGAGTAATTTCCTTGCGTAAATAAAACCCGGTTATTTGGATTACGATTACGGTTTTTGTTATCGACTAAAAAATTGCTGTTTTCGTTAGAAACATATTTATAAATTGGCAATAGTCTTTTTAACTATTTAAAAATCCTTTAAAACTAGTTTTTGTCTTTAGGTAATTATTAATTATCTCCACAATTAGCCGGTAACCAATTAACCAGATATTCAAACTCATATGAGAGTAAAAGCTATTAACTTCCCCTGAAATTCAGCGATTTTATCGCAATTTTCGACCTCTACACCAGAACGAAAACGTTGAAAGCATCGTTGTGCGGTGGAAATGGAAACTGTATCGGGTAAATAAACTCCACAAATTTTATTGGCGGCTTGAGATGCATTTTTGCCTTTATCGTAGTAGTACTGTAAAATATGCCGTATTTTCTCTTTATTTTGCTCCATGTTTGCGACGCTATAACTCACGAACGACCGCAAGACTTTTTTGACAACCTAATATATATTTGCAGATGTAGGTACTCATAAAAAAGCCTATACCAAACAACACATATTTATTCCACAAATAAATAAAGAGGCAAATAAATATACAAATGACGAGTAAAAACAATGAATAATCGTAAACCGCGATTGCCTGGTTAAGCTGACCATGAGTGGTGGAGGTGATGACGAACAGTGAGTATAACAAAAAATAAATAAATTATTGCGTCTGATATCGTGCCCTTCCACATGGAGGATGCATGATTCATGGGCACTGATTCTGTGTAGTGATTAAATAGAAAGCGAGTATATTTAAAGAATATTCCATTTATACCAGCTATCTTCGATTGATTTGCTCTCTTGTCAAAAATATACACGTAAAAGCAACAAAAAATCTATCAGGTTGAACTTTTTTTTTATTCAAGTTAAATTTACAATCTGTCTTAATGTTAATAGACAATAAGTAAATTTTTCTTTTTAACCTTGTTGTAGTGGGTGCCTGTAGTAATGCCACTGCTAAAGGATTGGGATGGATCTCTAACCTGATTTTGTATCTTTCACTAAACTTTTTTATTTCATTTTTCACTTTGCATATTTTTAAATCTCTGTGAATAGTATGATTTGAAACATACCATGGAGTTTTTGTAATTGACCTGAGAGTTTTTAATTGAACGCGCTGTATTATTTCAGTATTTGAATTGCTTGCCGTGCCCCATATTTGTATCGCATAAGTCCAAATAGGTTCGATGATAGTTTTATAAATTAGCAGTTTATTTTCAAGAGAAAGAACAGATTTTTTACCCAGAAGCCAATACTACTACTACTACTACTTCTCAATTTTATATTAATTTGTTCTTTTTTCGCTTTTACATGACATTTCCAGGTAAGCCTTCTATCTATGTGTAACCCCAGGTATTTCACATGATCACTAACAGGTATGGCTGTATTATAAATTTTGATTGAAGGACAATCACCTTTTCTTAGGGCAAAAGTAACATGGACGGATTTATGTATCTGAATTGGCTTTAATGTTCCACATCTTGAGCCAGTCTTCTAGTTGGAATAAGTAATTTTTTAATATGTCAGAAGATTCTGAAGGCACTTTATTTGAAGTTAGGACTGCAGTGTCATCAGCGAATATTGTTATCGTAACATCGTTGTTTTTTGGGAATATCCGCTGTGAATATCGAATAAAGAATTGGCCCTAAAACATTTCCCCGTGGTACGCCTGATTTTATTTTATACATACATACTTGAGTACTCATTTCCAACCCTAACATAAAATTGTATATCTTTTAAATAAGATTTAATAAGAAAGAAAAAGGGAGCAGGTAAATTTTTCTTTAATTTGTAAAGCAGTCCGGGGTGCCAGACTTTATCAAATGCTTGTTGCACATCAAGGAATACACCTGAACATTTTTATTTATTATATTATATTTTTGCTCTAAAGCTGACCTTATTTTATTAAACACTCTATGGCATTGTTCAGGAGTTCCGTGGTGTCTGCGAAACCCGTACTGTTGGTCCGGAATTATATTTAAATTTTCCAATACCGGTATCAGTCCTCGTAAGAGAATTCTTTCGAATACCTTTGAGAAAGCGACCAGTAGACTTATGGGGCGATACGAACTAACTAAGTTTTCGGGTATTTTTGGTTTAGCAATCATAATTATTTCTGCACATTTCCAGGCTGTAGGAATATAATTGTAAGAGCTCGCATGGACTTCTCAGTTAGGTGCTTTAGTACTGCGTGGTCTATCTGATCGGAGCCTGGACTTTTTCTATTGCTACATTTTGCCAGTTCCTCTTTCACTTCTGAAAAAATAATACGCCTTATTGGAAAATCCATTTGGCATGGAGTATCCAAAAAGTGCATCACTTCCCTTTCATCAGAAGCATTAATAAAATTAAATGGTACTTCATTTAAGTACTTAGCAAATGCCTCTGCTTTATCCTCATCTGACCGATACCATGAATTGCTGGAGTCTTTTATTGGAAACTTTCTGACTTTTGGGCGTTTGAGAAATTTTCTGGCATTCCACAGACATTCAGAGCGAGTTGCGTTAGGATAAGATTGGTTAAAAAGGTTTCAAGAAAAAACTGAAGCAAGCGAGTATTATGCTGATACCTGATTAAAGTGGTTTAACTTCTATCTTCAATGCTGCCAAGTTTTGTTTTGCGTATTTTTTAGCTCACTTTCATAGTGAATGGTTCAAATGATAAATGAAATTATAAAATTTCCTTTTTTTTGTATTCTTAAAGCATAAGAATTAAAATCAATTATAAAAAAAAAATCCATCAAAATATAAAACTAACGAATTTTCGGGGCCACTATCAATATGTAGCTCATCCGTCAACATCGTGTGGTAGCAGAAAATTCGTTCAACTACACTATCGGTGGGAAGATTGAAAGAGTAATTGAAATTGAACATTTTTTGGATAGTATAAAAGATTTGTACATATGTACATACATATATACATACATATATCATACATTCTCCTGCAGTAGTGTTTTGAAACAGCAAAGCTTGGAATGAAAATTGTCATGTATGTTTTTGCATTTGCTGTTCTCAGTGCTTTTATGAATTGAAATAGTATTAAGTTTAACGAACAATTGTCTTCAAAAAAGGTGTACGTCAACGTGTGCAGCTTTTTAATACATGCCTATGTACATATGTACCTATAATAGAGCTGTATATAAAAATCCACATAAAGATGTTCGTGCAACTACACTGCCGCCTTCTGACTTGATTTTCCCTACAAGCTAAGCGCCCTGTATAATGTACGTACATATGTACATAAGTTATACATCCATAATAATGTGGATTAGCCAATCTGACAATTGTAGCTTTTCTCCGAGCACTTTGTAATGAGCATATATTCGTAAATATAATATATGGTAAACTTATGTACATACATATGTAAGTATATGGAAGATGGAAGTAGAAGAATAATTGTTAAATTGATTGTATTGTTCGCTTTGAGTGCGTCATAAGTATACATACATACATACAAAGATACATACATATGTATAGCACACAAAAATTACTTGTGCGCTCATATTCGTGACATTCACATGCAATTATTATTAAATACAGATGTAAAAATATAATATAAAACGTGGATTTTTTATCTTTGCAGTAACTTTAGCACTGCCCGCGAAGCGTTCTACATAAGCTTTTATTTATTCTATGTATGCTTTTTATTGCTAGCAGTACGCGTATAAGGCGATATAAGACCCTCAATAATATATGTATTTATGGATGTATTCATGTGTGTTTGTGTATATGTATGTATGTACTTCCTTCATTTATTACGCGCGTAATTGAATCGTTCCAAGTAAACAAGATTTTCAGATTTATATAATATTTGCATGGTTTGCATTTTAATCTACGCACACACATACTACACATACATACAAACAATCATTAATTCGGCAAATGGCAAGTGGTGTTTAGTCCGACAATTACTACCCTGAGCAAAAAATAGCAAGACTTTGTTAATAATTCTGAAATTCTTATTTTATTTTTCATACTCTGTTACGTCCCCTTCAAGGTTGTTGTTGTTTTTGTTGTAGCGGCAGAATTCTGCCGGGTTGACAGTCCTTGGCCGGATAAAAATCCGGGTCCGTTCCGGTTACGTAGACCCGACTGTCGAGGGAACGGTCCCCTTCAAGGTAATCTCCCTTGGTCCCAATACACTTGTGCCCACGTTTTTACAAATAATTAAAAAGTCTTATTATATTTTGCCCACAGTAACAAGTAAATTCTGTTGTTCTGCTTTTGCCTTATACATTTCTTTTTTCTTTTTGCCACTTCTTTTTATTATTTTTTGCAATAATATATTTATTTTGTACTTCACTGTTGGCTTTTTTTTAGTTCCCATAATGCTTAGTGGTGATTTTCATTTTCAATTATCTCATTCCACTATTCTAAAAGAAGAGTTGAGCTAGCAACTTTTAATTGGTTTTTTCATTTTACTTTGTTTAGAAAAAATGTTTTACGTTGGTTATTTATAATTATGTATACCCAGTACAGATTATATTAAGTTTGCCAAGTTTGTCTGTCTGTATATACGCGATCTAACCCTTCAGTTTTAGAGATAATTATAGATCTAAAAATTTGCCCCGGTCCTGTTGTTGTTGTAGCGGCAGAATTCTGCCGAGTTGCCCCGGTCCTCTTTCACTCCAGTTTCTCTCCAAAGAACTGCTCACCACCACCGATATAGGATCACCATGGCATTTAGCTGCCGTAAAAACTGAACGATCAGATATAGTATTCTTTGTAAGTCCGGGTAAATATTCATCTTACGATGTAGCATGAATTGCATTTCCATATAGAAATTATTTAAAACAAAAAACGTTAAAAACAAATACAATACAAAATCAATTATCTAGCCAACAAATCACATATCACATTTTCTAAGAAATTTGCATATGAAGTTAGTTTTGCGAATGTATATACATACATACATATGTATGTAGGTAAGTATGTATGTATTTTATTATTATAGTTTATTATATTTATATATAAGTGCATTGCTCACTATTAATCTGGCGAAATCGACATTTTTCGTAGAAAAGTAAGTAGAATAAAATAATATGTTTCGATTACGTGAAACACAATTAGCAACGAAAATGAATCACTTTCTTACTTGCAGGAATGCATTTGTTGAGAAATCTTTCACTTAACACGCAAATAGAATTTAAATTGAAACGCACTCATTTCGATTCGGACTTATTTGCATTTTCATAAGAAAAATCCATATGTGTTAATAATGAAAAGTGCAAAGGCCAAATTTAGTATGATTTTTTCTAAAACCAATTTAAAGCTTATGAAGACCACAGAAATATAATAATCTTTCGTGGAAAGTTTGTAAGTATATTTAATTTAATATGTACATATACATAATTTACATACATATGTATGTACATACAGTGATGTGCGATGAAATAGAGCCAGTACTATCGAAATTATTTAAATTAACAAATCATATAAACATTCACTTTTTTCATTTATTCCTTTAATAGGTAAAAAAGAACAACTTATGAGACGTATATTAAAAAACAAATTAAACAGCTTAAGTCTAAAACATAAACGAAAAAATTCAAAATTCATTGGTATATCTTATTTCGGCTGTGACTTGAAATAGAGCCAAAAGTAATTATTCAATTTCAGTCGTATCTCATGACCTGAAATCAAAAATTTTTATGAAATAATTAAAAGAAACTGCAACTAAGTTAAATCTTATTTCAATATTTAGTGCAGTATCCTTTATTTTTTATTACTGCTGAGCAACGCCTGGGCATCGAATCCACTAGATTCTGGCACTTAGCAGCTGGAATTTGCTCCCATGCGTCCTTCACTAGTTTCCAAAGGGCATCTTTATTTGTTGGATTTTTTTCTCTAAGAGCCACTTTAACCTCTCGCCACAAATTTTCAATTGGGTTTAGATCTGGCGACTGTGGCCACCAGCATAGCACTTGGATATTATTTTGACTAAACCATTCTTTTGCCCGCTTCGATGTGTGTTTTGGGTCGTTATCTTGCTGGAACACCCATCGAAGCGGCATGTTAAGCTCTGCGTAAGGCAACATAGTTTCATTCAAAATTCTAGTGTACTGCAAGGCATCCATTGTACCTTCTATCCGAAATAGAGGACCAGTCCCATAATAAGAAAAGCACCCCCATACCATTATACTCCCACCGCCATGTTTTACCGTTTTTACAGTGTATTGAGGGCAGAATTCGGTATTGGGGGGCCTTCGCACAGTAAGGCTGCCTCGGTCAGAGTTAAATAAATTCACTTTTGTTTCATCTAACCAAAGAATGTTTCGCCACTTACTCGCTGGCCAATTCACATGATCCTCGGCAAATTTTAATCGTTTTTTTACGTTTGCTTTGGTTAGAAACGGTTCCTTTCGAGCTGTTTTAGCCTTGAATCTCTCTTTGATTAACTGTTTTCTAATTGTTGAAGTATCCACATCCAAAGAAAACTGTTTTTTGAGTGCGGAAGAGGTCACAAACGGATCTTTTTTAACGTGACGCAAGATACGCCTTCGCAAACCCTCGTTGATTTTGGGCTTTTTGCCTCTGTTTTCTGGGATATCTTTGTAATTTATGGCGTTTTCAATCATTTTTTTTGAGCAGCCAACTAACCCAGCTATTTCTCTTTGACTTTTGCCTTGCTTTCTTAAATTTTTTATCAATTTTCTGCATTCAGGGCTGCAGTGTTTGGCTCTACCCATTTTTAGACCTAAAAAGAATTAAACTCCCAAATTTACTCAAAATTCAAAAAACTAGAAACCTTTACTCACGTTTGCCTGAAAATTATATTGTATAAATAAGTTTTAATGTCACTAAAAGGTTTACTTTATCGGTTAGCTCTATTTTAACGCACACGTTGCTGCACAGTTAACAGCACATTTTCACTGATTTGTTAAAAATTAACGCGAAGTTAAATTCAGAAGTAACTGGAAAATATACACAGACGATGTGAGTACTGAACTACAGTTAGTTCATGGCATGTTAGATTCTTAAAAAAAATTTAAGTGCAATAATATCATCAGAAAATGTATGGCTTTATTTCATCGCACATCACTGTATGTATTTTCCCTTTACTTATCATGGTAAACTGACTCCAGGATTTACTCTCATTATCTGCACATAATTTTGTCGCAATTTTATATTTAACGCACGCACTTATACCCAGTTTTCTACAAGCTTATGTATATAAAAATATGTAATGAGCATTTATCTACTAGGTTCATTTCATTTTACTATTCAATATCAGGCTCCGAGCTGCTGGCTGCTGATGATGTCACCATAGTAGAAAAATATTCGGCTATTATCGAAAAATCTTATGTATTTTGGTAGATTTGACGAATTTCTTCTTGAAATGTTCGCACAAATAACTGGGCAGAATTTTTAAGCCAACAATAAAAACATCACCGAAGCGCTACTGCTGTTAGGTTTATTATACATATCCACATATATACTTATGCATATGTATGTGTGTATTTGTAAACACACACTTATACACACTCAAACATTTCATTCAAAACTCAGCCGGTTTGTCTTCACAAATGTGTTGGCATGGGAAGGCAAAGTAGTAAATGTAGCAACAACACAAAAAATGAAGTCGGCATTAAACAAGTTATCAGCTGCTATTATTACAATGGGAATATGTACATACATATGTATGTATATGATTTCCGGCAAATTAATTTTTTTTGGCGATTTTTGCTTAAAATTCAGCTTTTGCTTATCGAAATAA
>JAPZAG010003326.1:0-11230 GCA_027475135.1 Bactrocera correcta | reverse complement strand
CTAATGATTTGAGGCATTTCGATATCGATTGCTAAATGTGTATGTACAAGAAAATCGACTTTATACCTAAATATAAGATTACGGAATTATTTTAAATGCACTGCCGTTATGCCGCCATGGATTTATGCCAACTTCAGTTCGTTAAAGAAGGTTTATTAACTTAAATATGTTAAACTAATGATTTGAAGCATTTTGATATCGATTGCTAAATGAGTATATACAAGAAAATCGACTTTATACCTAAATATAAGATTACGGAATTCTTCCAAATGCACTGTCGTTACGCCGTTAAGGCTTTTGTAGACTTTAGTAAGATAAAGAGGGTTAATTAACTTAAATATGTTAAACTAATGATTTGAAGCATTTCGATATCGATTGCTAAATGTGTGTATACAAGAAAATCGACTTTATACCTAAATATAAGATTACGGAATTTTTTTAAATGCACTGCCGTTATCCCGCCATGGATTTATCCCAAACTTCAGTTCGTTAAAGAAGGTTTATTAACTTAAATATGTTAAACTAATGATTTGAAGCATTTCGATATCGATTGCTAAATGCATTAATACAAGAAAATCGACTTTATACCTAAATATAAGATTACGGAATTCTTCCAAATGTACTGCCGTTATGCCGCCATGGCTTTATATCAACTTTAATATGTTAAAGAAGGTTAATTAACTTAAATATGTTAAACTAATGATTTGAGGCATTTCGATATCGATTGCTAAATGTGTATATACAACAAAATCGGCTTTATACCTAAATATAAGATTACGGAATTCTTCAAATGCACTGCCGTTATACCGTTATGGCTTTATATCAACTTCAGTTAGTTAAAGAAGGTTTATTAACTTAAATATGTTAAACTAATGATTTGAAGCATTTCGATATCGATTGCTAAATGAGTATATACAAGAAAATCGACTTTTTACCTAAATATGAGATTACGGAATTATTATAAATGCACCGCCGTTATGCCGCCGTATATTTATGCCAACTTCAGTTCGTTAAAGAAGGTTTATTAACTTAAATATGTTAAACTAATGATTTGAAGCATTTCGATTGATAAATGAGTATATACAAAAAAATCGTTTTTAAACCTAAATATAAGATTACGGAATTATTTTAAATGCACTGCCGTTATGCCGTTATGGCTTTATATCAACTTCAGTTCGTTAAAGAAGGTTTATTAACTTAAATATGTTAAACTAATGATTTGAAGCATTTCGATATCGATTGCTAAATGAGTATATACAAGAAAATCGATTATATACCTAAATATAAGATTACAGAATCCTTCCAAATGCACTGCCGTTACGCCGTTAAGGCTTTTGCAGACTTCAGTAAGATAAAGAGGGTTAATTAACTTAAATATGTTAAACTAATGATTTGAAGCATTTCGATATCGATTGCTAAATGAGTATATACAACAAAGTCGACTTTATACCTAAATATAAGATTACGTAATTCTTCTAAATGCTTTGCCGTTATGCCGTTAAGGCCTTTGTAGACTTCAGTAAGATAAAGAGGGTTAATTAACTTAAATATGTTAAACTAATGATTTGAGGCATTTCGATATCGATTGCTAAATGTGTATGTACAAGAAAATCGACTTTATACCTAAATATATGATAACGGAATTGTTCTACATGCACTGCCGTTATGCCGTTAAGGCGTTTGTAGACTTCAGTAAGATAAAAGGGGTTAATTAACTTAAATATGTTAAACTAATGATTTGAGGCATTTCGATATCGATTGCAAAATGTGTATATACAACAAAATCGACTTTATACCTAAATATACGCTTACGGAATTTTTCTCAATGCACTGCCGTTATGCCGTTATGGCTTTATGTTAACTTCAGTTCGTTAAAGAAGGTTTATTAACTTAGATATGTTACACCAGTTATTAGAAGCATTTCGAAATCGATTGCTTAATGCATACATACAAGAAAATCGACTTTATACCTAAATATAAGATTACGGAATTCTTCAAAATGTACTGTCGTTATGCCGCCATGGCTTTATATGAACTTCAATATGTTAAAGAAGGTTAATTAACTTAAATATGTTAAACTAATGATTTGAGGTATTTCGATATCGATTGCTAAATGTGTATATACAAGAAAATCGACTTTATGCCTAAATATAAGACTACGCAATTCTTCTAAATACTTTGCCGTTATGCCGTAAAGATGTTTGTAGACTTCAATAAAATAAAGAGGGTTAATTAACTTTAATATGTTAAACTAATGATTTGAAGCATTTCGATTTTGATTGCTAAATGAGTATATACAAGAAAAGCGACTTTATATCGAAATATAAGATTACTTAATTCTTCTAAATGCTTTGCCGTTATGCCGTTAAGGCGTTTGTAGACTTCAGTAAGATAAAGAGAGTTAATTATCTTAAATATGTTAAACTAATGATTTGAAGCATTTCAATTTCGATTGCTAAATGAGTATATACAAGAAAATCGACTTTATACCAAAATATAAGATTACGTAATTCTTCTAAATGCTTTGCCGTTATGCCGTTAAGGCGTCTGTAGACTTCAGTAAGATAAAGAGGGTTAATTAACTTAAATATGTTAAACTAATGATTTGAGGCATTTCGATATCGATTGCTAAATGTTCATGTACAAGAAAATCGACTTTATACCTAACTATAGGATAACGGAATTCTTCTACATGCACTGCCGTTATGCCGTTAAGGCGTTTGTAGACTTCAGTAAGATAAAGGGGGTTAATTAACTTAAATATGTTAAACTAATGATTTGAGGCATTTCGATATCGATTGCTAAATGTGTATGTACAAGAAAATCGACTTTATACCTAAATAAAAGATTACGGAGTTCTTCCAAATGTACTGTCGTTATGCCACCATGGCTTTATATCAACTTCAATACGTTTAAGAAGGTTTATTAACTTAGATATGTTACACTAGTTATTTGAAGCATTTCGATATCGATTGCTAAATGAGTATATACAAGAAAATCGACTTTATACCTAAATATAAGATTACTTAATACTTCTAAATGCTTTGCCGTTATGCCGTTAAGGCGTTTGTAGACTTCAGTAAGATAAAGACAGTTAATTAACTTAAATATGTTAAACTAATGATTTGAGGCATTTCGATATCGATTGCTAAATGTTTATGTACAAGAAAATCGACTTTATACCTAAATATATGATAACGGAATTCTTCTACATGCACTGCCGTTATGCCGTTAAGGCGTTTGTAGACTTCAGTAAGATAAAGGGGGTTAATTAACTTAAATATGTTAAACTAATGATTTGAGGCATTTCGATATCGATTGCTAAATGTGTGTATACAAGAAAATCGACTTAATACCTAAATATAAGATTACGGAATTCTTCCAAATGCACTGCCGTTATGCCGCTAAGGCTTTTGTAGACTTTAGTAAGATAAAGAGGGTTAATTAGCTTAAATATGTTAAAATAATGATTTGAAGCATTTCGATATCTATTGCTAAATGTGTATATACAACAAAATCGACTTTATACCTAAATATAAGATTACGTAATTCTTCTACATGCACTGCCGTTATGCCGTTAAGGCGTTTGTAGACTTAAGTAAGATAAAGGGGGTTAATTAACTTAAATATGTTAAACTAATGATTTGAAGCATTTCTATATCGATTGCTAAATGCGTATATACAAGAAAATCGACTTTATACCTAAATATAAGACTACGTAATTCTTCTAAATACTTTGCCGTTATGCCGTTAAGATGTTTGTAGACTTCAATAAAATAAAGAGGGTTAATTAACTTAAATATGTTAAACTAATGATTTGAGGCATTTCGATATCGATTGCTAAATGTGTGTATACAAGAAAATCGAGTTTATACCTAAATATAAGATTACGGAATTCTTCCAAATGCACTGCCGTTATGCCGCTAAGGCTTTTGTAGACTTTAGTAAGATAAAGAGGGTTAATTAGCTTAAATATGTTAAACTAATGATTTGAAGCATTTCGATATCTACTGCTAAATGTGTATATACAACAAAATCGACTTTATACCTAAATATAAGATTACGTAATTCTTCTACATGCACTGCCGTTATGCCGTTAAGGCGTTTGTAGACTTCAGTAAGATAAAGAGGGGTAATTATCTTAAATATGTTAAACTAAGGATTTGAAGCATTTCGATTTCGATTGCTAAATGTGTATTTACAACAAAACCGACTTTATGCCTAAATATAAGATTACGGAATTCTTCCAAATGCACTGCCGTTATGCCGTTATGGCTTTATGTTAACTTCAGTTCGTTTAAGAAGGTTTTTTAACTTAGATATGTTACACTAGTTATTTGAAGCATTTCGATATCGATTGCTAAATGAGTATATACAAGAAAATCGACTTTATACCTAAATATAAGATTACGTAATTCTTCTAAATGCTTTGCCGTTATGCCGTTAAGGCGTTTGTAGACTTCAGTAAGATAAGGAGGGTTAATTAACTTAAATATGTTAAACTAATGATTTGAGGCATTTCGATATCGATTGCTAAATGTTTATGTACACGAAAATCGACTTTATACCTAAATATAAGATTACGTAATTCTTCTAAATGCTTTGCCGTTATGCCGTTAAAACGTTTGTAGACTTCAGTAAGATAAAGGGGGTTAATTAACTTAAATATGTTAAACTAATGATTTGAAGCATTTCTATATCGATTGATAAATGAGTATATACAAGAAAAGCGACTTTATACCTAAATATAAGACTACGTAATTCTTCTAAATACTTTGCCGTTATGCCGTTAAGATGTTTGTAGACTTCAGTAAGATAAGGAGGGTTAATTAACTTAAATATGTTAAACTAATGATTTGAAGCATTTCGATTTCGATTGCTAAATGAGTATATACAAGAAAAGCGACTTTATACCTAAATATAAGACTACGTAATTCTTCTAAATACTTTGCCGTTATGCCGTTAAGATGTTTGTAGACTTCAGTAAGATAAGGAGGGTTAATTAACTTAAATATGTTAAACTAATGATTTGAAGCATTTCAATTTCGATTGCTAAATGAGTATATACAAGAAAATCGACTTTATACCTAAATATAAGATTACGTAATTCTTCTAAATGCTTTGCCGTTATGCCGTTAAGGCGTTTGTAGACTTCAGTAAGATAAAGAGGGTTAATTAACTTAAATATGTTAAACTAATGATTTGAGGCATTTCGATATCGATTGCAAAATGTTTATGTACAAGAAAATCGACTTTATACCTAAATATATGATGACGGAATTCTTCTACATGCACTGCCGTTATGCCGTTAAGGCGTTTGTAGACCTCAGTACGACAAAGAGGGTTAATTATCTTAAATATGTTAAACTAATGATTTGAAGCATTTCGATTTCGATTGCTAAAAAGTATATACAAGAAAATGGACTTTATACCTAAGTATAAGATTACGGAATTCTTCTAAATGCTTTTCCGTTATGCCGTTAAGGCGTTTGTAGATTTCAGTAAGATAAAGGGGGTTAATTATCTTAAATATGTTAAACTAATGATTTGAAGCATTTTAATTTCGATTGCTAAATGAGTATTGTAGCATGGGATGACCGATTCGTTTAATGGTTGCGTTCGAACTGAACTCTTCTTTATTTTTCTTTACACTTTCATGTCGCCAGTTACAAGTTTAAAAATTCAGGGTTGCTTATTTGAGTAACATTAAAATAAGGTATGATACATATTCAAAAGTACATCAGGGTTGCTTTTTCGAGCAACTTTAAAAATAAGATATGATACAAATTCAATAGTACACCAGGGTTGCTTATTCGAGTAACATTAAAATAAGGTATGATACAAATTCAAAAGTACAACAGGATTGCTTATTCAAGTAACATTAAAATAAGGTAACGATACAACATAATACAGTAATCACATTTATATTGCTACAATTCGGCCGTCCTGACCATGAGATCACCTGATCTCAAGTGAGTGACTAGACTTCGCGTCCTTTGAACCATGGTTTTATATTTCCAACTGCCCATACCCCGTGGTAGGGGACTCGAGACTGTTGAAACCCGTCGACATCTCTAAGTAAGTAACGATCGTTTCGTAAAACTTTTTCAATACAATACGGTCCCTTAAATTTAGGAATCAGTTTTTTAGACACCCCTACGTGAGAATCGAAATTTTTTATAACCACATAATCTCCCTTTACATATTTTCTTGGCGCTCGCCTGTTTTTATTAACAAATTTTGTATTATACTGTTGCAACTGTTCTTGTTTTACACTCGCCTTCTCACGAATGTCCTGCAAAATTCGTTTTTCACATGACTTATCAACTTCTCTTAAGTTTTCTTTCAGCGAATCAACAACTTCACCTCTTTGATTTACACCGAATAACATTACGCTCGGGTGCTCCCCGGTTGTCCTATGTATCGTGTTATTTAAAGCATGCTCTATACTTTCTATTACCGCATTCAAGTTGTATCGTTTATCTGTGTTTAACATTTTTGATATCATTGGCCCCAAACTCCTATTTACCCGCTCTACCTGACCATTTGCCTGCGGAGAACCTGTAGCGATCTTAATATGCTGAACCGAGTTTTGTTCTAGAAATTCTTTAAATTCACCAGATGTAAAACAACTTCCTCTATCAGACACAATGCATTTAGGACGACTATAAATCCGGAAATAACTTTGCAACGCTTGAATCGCTTCTCTAGTATTTGTTGTTTTTGTAGGGTAAAGTCTGACAAATTTTGTAAATGCATCAATGACGACAAAAATGTGTTTCGTTTTTAATGAGTTATCAATCGGACCGAAGTGGTCAATGTGAACAACTTCGAAGGGAATTCTTCCTTTTGGAATGCTATGCAAAAAACCCTCCTGCGCCCCACTTTTGGAAGAGAATACAATACATTTCAAGCAATTTTTTATGTGTCTATCAACCTTTTCTCTCAACTTAGGGAACCAATAGCTTTTCGATATTAATTCTACTACTTTATCTATTCCAACATGGCCAACCTCATCATGATATTTGTAAATTACATTACCCTCCATATCTTGTGGAACACAAAATAAAACTCTGCCATCATTTTTTTTTCTGTACAAAACCCCATTTCTCATCTCAAATAATTTATGTTCTTTTTCTTCTAATAGTTTTTTCCACTTTTTTAAATTCTCATCTCTTCCTTGACATATAATCAAATTTTCTTCAAAGGTATTTGTTTCTACTACTAGAATATTACTGGACCGACTTAGAGCATCAACATGCTGCATGTGTTTTCCCGCTCGATGCTCCAACGTATAATTGAAGTTTTGTAATTCTAAAGCCCATCGTGCTATTCTAGGGTTAAGTTCTTTTTTATTCAATGTAAGTGCAAGTGAATTACAATCTGTTATGATCTTGAAGGGTTTTCCTTGAAGGTACACACGAAATCGTTTCAAAGCACTAACTATTGCTAAAGCTTCCAACTCGAAGCTGTGATATCGTGACTCTGCTTCTGTAGTTCTTTTCGAAAAATAAAAAATTGGGTGCATCTTTCCATCTTCTTTCCGTTGCAATAAAATAGCCCCTAATCCTATCGAACTTGCATCACAATGTAACTCGGTGTAATCATTCGGGTCATACAACGCAAGTACCGGGGCGCCTAGCAGTTTAGATTTCAAAAGCTCAAAGCATTCTAATTTTTTTGCCCCAAATGAAAATATCTTTTCTTTTTTTTGTCAAGTCGAACAGAGGCTTTGCCAGAACAGAAAAATCCTTCACAAACCTCCTGAAATACGAACACAAACCTATGAAACTTTGTACTGTATGAACGTTTTTTGGCACCGGAAAATTTTTTATCGCTTCTAGTCCTTTGTCATCCGCCCTTATTCCTTCACCGTCAACAATATAACCCAAATAATTCACGCTTGTTTGTAATAATTCACACTTGTCTAACCTTAATTCAAGTTTATTTTGAGTTATCTTATTTAATACTTTTTCTAGAATTTGGAAATGGTTCTCTAAACTTTCGGTTGCAATCATGATATCGTCTAAATACACTATAACTTCTCCTTCTTTTATCATTTCTGCAAATATTTTGTGTATAAACCTTTGAAACATCGATGGTGCATTTTTAAGTCCAAAAGGCATTCTCTTGAATTCAAACTGGCCCAACGGAGTCACAAAAGACGTATATCTCTCTGATTCTGGATGCATATAAACATGAAAAAACCCATTCTTAAGATCAAGCTTTGTGAATATTTTCTTTTTCGCTAACCGGTCTAGCAAGTCATCAATTAATGGAATCGGATAATTATCTTTCGCGGTTACTTTATTCAACGTCCGGTAATCTACACACATTCTAAGATCTCCCGTTTTCTTTTTTACTAATACAATCGGCGACGCATATTCGGACTCGCTTGGTTTGATATATCCCTTTACTAAATACTCATCTATCAACTTTTGCAACTCCCCTTTTTCTACATACGATAATCGCCGCGGGGAATAATGAAAAGGTTTTATGTTTTCTAATACGAGTCTCATGTTACACTTTACCAATGGTTCATCAGGACGTTCGGCCTGTACATACAGTTTTGTAAATATTTTATTTAACCTTGTACAAATTGAATGTGATATATTTTTTCCCACATTCAGACTTAGTTCTTTCTCTTTATCAAAATCAATGAGCATTAACCATCTTATATTTCTAGAACTTTCATTATTTTCACTATTACTCTCCACCTCACCAATTTGATCTAATTTCTTATCTCCCAATTTTTTAATTTCATCAACAATACAATTTGTAACCATATTTGCTTTACATCGACTATCACTCAAATTATTTTTCCGATCAATTATCTCTTTTCTTTTATTCACATCAGTTAACGTTTTATTTCTATTTGCATCAACTATCATTTTCCTATCATTTGTTTCGTCAACAATACACTCAGTTTTATTTATATTACCCACTTTTGTTTTTCTATCATTTGTTTCATTTAACGTAACTATACACTTTTTTACTTTACAACTTTTATTACAGTCTTTTTTTAACCCGCCCACTTTATGTTTACCTTCATCGTTTACACTTTCATATTCAACACTGTTATCATCAACACTCTTTTTTAACTTAATTAATGCATTTTCTTTGATCTCATCCTTGCATATCAAAATTAAATTACTTGCTTATCATTACAGCGCGCAGCGCGCTATGATCAAGGTTAAAAACTTTTCCAGCACTTCTTAACTGTTGAATCCATATGTTGAAATTCGGCCCACCTTCGTATTCTGGTAACAGATCTTTTACCATCTCCAAAGGTATAGCACCGACATTCCTTACCGTAGCGCTATCTTTTTCGTTTCTTACTGTACCTACAGCGCCATCGCTGTTCAAAGCGTCATTGTCTTTTAAAGCGCCGCCGTCGTTCAAAGCGCTGCTGCCGTTGTTCAATGCGCCGCCGTCATTCGAAGCGCTGCTGCCGTTGTTCAATGCGCCGCCGTCGTTCGAAGCGCCGCCGCCATTAATCGTTGCATGTTGTATGTTCGCTTGTCTGTTATATGTTGCGCTGACATTCGTTACGTCGCCATTCAAAGCACTCGAAGCTCTGCCATTCGCTGAATCATCCCTCTCTGTCACACCAGCGGCGCCGCCCACCACACTGCCCGATCCAAGTTGCACAATCACCAGCTTCAACCGCTCGACTTCTTTGGTCAGGAGTTCATTTTGCGTTTCCAAATCACGCTCCGCTGTCTCCTCCAAAGGTGATTCACCAACGCCCACCGACTCAACCTCCTCGCCAGCGAAACTAGGGCAATCGCCACGCTCAACCGCAGGCACATCGCCCAACCTTATTGCTAGGGCACTTTTGTTGCCATGAGTCGGGAGTCCCAACCGCTTCAACCACTCACGCAACTGGGCCGCCGTATATATATTAGCATCGATGCACTCCATTTAAAAAAAAAATTGTTAAAACTTTGCTACTGTACCCGAATCCCACTTCTGAAATATTGTAGCATGGGATGACCGATTCGTTTAATGGTTGCGTTCGAACTGAACTCTTCTTTATTTTTCTTTACACTTTCATGTCGCCAGTTACAAGTTTAAAAATTCAGGGTTGCTTATTTGAGTAACATTAAAATAAGGTATGATACATATTCAAAAGTACATCAGGGTTGCTTATTCGAGCAACATTAAAATAAGATATGATACAAATTCAATAGTACACCAGGGTTGCTTATTCGAGTAACATTAAAATAAGGTAACGATACAACATAATACAGTAATCACATTTTTATTGCTACAGTATATACTAGAAAATCGATTTTATACCTAAATATAAGATTACGTAATTCTTCTAAATGCTTTGCCGTTATGCAATTAAGGCGTTTGTAGACTTCAGTAAGATAAAGAGGGTTAATTAAATTAAATATGTTAAACTAATTATTTGAGGCATTTCGATATCGATTGCTAAATGTGTATGTACAAGAAAATCGACTTTATACCTAAATAAAAGATTACGGAATTCTTCCAAATGTACTGTCGTTATGCCACCATGGCTTAATATCAACTTCAATACTTTAAAAAAGGTTAATTAACTTAAATATATAAAACGAATGATTTTAAGCATTTAGATATCGATTGCTAAATGTGTATTTACAACAAAATCGACTTTATGCCTAAATATAAGATTACGGAATTCTTCCAAATGCACTGCCGTTATGCCGTAATGGTTTTATGTTAACTTCAGTTCGGTTAAGAAGCTTTATTAACTTAGATATGCTACACTAGTTATTTGAAGCATTTCGATATCGATTGCAAAATGAGTATATACAAGAAATTCGACTTTATACCTAAATATAAGATTACTTAATTTTTCTAAATGCTTTGCCGTTATGCCCTTAAGGCGTTTGTAGACTTCAGTAAGATAAAGAGGGTTAATTATCTTAAATATGTTAAACGAATGATTTGAAGCATTTCAATTTCTATTGCTAAATGAGTATATACAAGAAAATCGACTTTATACCTAAATATAAGATTACGTAATTCTTCTAATTGCTTTGCCGTTATGCCGTTAAGGCGTTTGTAGACTTCAGTAAGATAAAGAGGGTTAATTATCTTAAATATGTTAAACTAATGATTTGAAGCATTTCAATTTCGATTGCTAAATGAGTATATACAAGAAAATCGACTTTATACCTAAATATAAAATTACGTAATTCTTTTAAATGCTTTGCCGTTATGCCGTTAAGGCGTTTGT
>JAPZAG010000338.1:0-39781 GCA_027475135.1 Bactrocera correcta | reverse complement strand
ACTAAACACATACGAGGCCCATAGGTCCACTGCCCCAAGCTGCAAGATGACAACGGGGATCCAACTCGTTCCGATTCCGATTTAACCGAAATAAGGGTGTGTTTTTAGCTAGCTCATCAAGATTCCCCTCGAAACTTGCTTCTAGCATCAAGAAGGACTTCCCCACCCTGAAATTCGCAAACCTACGGTATTTTTTTCCAATTGAAATAAAAATACTTTAAAACTTTCTTGCGAGAACTGACGGAACTATTTATTTAAGACTGTGAAATATTATTGGAATATATAATATTTAAAGAACCTCTCACTGCCACTTAAAGAGCTTACTTTACGACATTTGTAAGCATAACTGGATCTTCCGAATACAACTACATACATAAATTTATAAGTGTGGGTATAATATGAAATTCTAAGAACGCATTTGTCAACCTCAAGAAGTGGTTGCTTTATGGCTGCCGCTCGGCAACTTGCGGGTAACATTGTGTGTGTTAGTAAACGGAAATAAATACATACAAATGTGTCAACGAGAGACCATACACACACACAAACCACAATGTATGGAAATTTATTTATACACCATGAATATTTGGCATTTGCTGAGAAGTTAGCTGAATAACCATGCAACGTACAGTACACAGTGTGAATTTGTGGCACGTTGCAAGCTGTTTCGCATTGCGTTTTGCTTGGTTGCTTGGGTGAATAATTGTGGAGCGTTTGTCATTGATGCATGGCAGTGGATAAAGCTACGCTTATTCGGAAGGAGCACCAAGAAATGAAGACGATGAATGCGCGCCAATTTTGAAAACGTGTAAAGGAACGTGATTCCTTATATAAATATATGTAATAGGGTGAGCCAAAATTTTCTAAATTTAAAATTTTTTTATTTTTTAGACAACGTGAATATATTTTACGAAATTACGAAAAAAGAAATTGTTTTATTTCGTAAATTTTAATTAGTGAAAAACTTTAAAAAAATTATAAACGTCTATAATATCGTATAACTTTTGAACGAGTCGGCTTATCAAAAATTCATATTTCATTTTCACGGTTTCTATAAAAAAAAATTAAAAGTTTTTTTGGCCCACTCTAACATGCCAAATTTTTTCTAGAAATTTTTTTTGTACGGAAACAGTGCATTTATTTGGAAGCAGCAATAAAAAAATTTTTTTGGCCCACCCTAATATGCATAAATAATATTTGTTCAGTACCTGAATCGGTGCATTTATTATGGGAAAGTATCGAGCACTGACTTGAAGCGCTTTAAAAAGGATATCTGCCACTTTGTTGTTGTGCTATATATAAAGGCAAATATAAATTATACTTTTGGTATAAAGCTCCTCCGCACATTTACACAATTTGCTCGCCTTTCAATGCTTAATTTGGCCAGCATAAACTTGAAGCACCGGCTAACTAACCAAGATACACACGCAGGCTTTTGAATATTTGTGAAATTTATTTCAAAGTTATTCTTAACACATTGCTCAAATAAAGCAAATAACTTCAAAGCGTTTTGTGTTACTTTCATTTTCTGAGAAGTTTGTGCACAACAACAACCAGCCGTTGTCCACTTGTTGAAAAGATTCAATCTGCTTGAGGATTTGCTCGTTCTTTTCGGCTTTGTGGATTAGTTTGCACAGTGCTTACAGTAGTTACAACAACACTTATACTCACACTTACATATTTACATTGGCTTGCCATGGAAAGTTTTAGCAGCTCGCTGCTGTTTGTTTTAGCTTTTTGGCTTCTTGGTATTGCTTTGCTGGGCTTTGTGTTGACACTGTTGCACAAGCTGGCTGTATTTAAATAATCTCCAGTCATTTCGTAAGTCAATTGTTAGATCTGAGCAGTATTGAGGATTACTGCTTAAGCTTTTCCCCCTTTTAGGTTTTAAGCAAGTGTGTTTTTTGTTTAATCTGATGAAGTACTATATAACTGTACTGGTGCAATCTATGACAGTTGAATAAGCAGTGCAAATTACGTTGCGATAAGTTCTTACGGTATAGCTCTTTATATCTTTTTAATTTTTTTTTGACGTTTTTTACACCGGTTTACGCGCCAGTCGTTCCTCCTTTACGCTGTTTGGCACCTTTTGGATATTCTATTTGTAGCCAGATGCGTCTCTACCTGGTCGTTCCAACAAAGTAAAGCTTTTTCTCTTCCTCTGCTTCCCTCGGCGGATATTGCGTTGGATACTTTCAGAGCTGGGGTGTTTTCGTAATACGGACAACATGACCTAGCCAGCGTAGCCGCTGCCTCTTTTAAATTTGCTTTAACTACGTCAATGTCGTCGTATATCTCATACAGCTTTATCGGTCCATCGACTGCGGTTTTACGCCGTGGCCAATGCTCAAAGAACTATAAATCTTCCTCAGACCCTTTCTCTCGAAAACTCCTAACGTCGACTCATCAGATGTTGTCATCGTCCATACCCCTGCACCATATACCAAGACGGGGATGATGAGTGATTTATAAAGTTTGGTCTTCGTCAAGAGAGGACTTTACTTCTCAATTATCTACTCAGTCTTGTCCAGTTTACGTTGGATTTCGAGGCTGACATTGTGGTTGGTGTTAGTATTGGTTCCAAGATAGGCGAAATTATCTCCGACTTCCAAGTTATAACTGTCAACAGTGATATGGAAATCTAGTTGCGAGTGCGAAGACTGTTTGTTAGATCACAAGCGATATTTCGGCTTGCCCTCATTCACTTCTAGACACATTTTACTTCCTTATTCAGTTTGGAGAAAGCAGGCGCGGTTGCTGAGCCCAATGATATCAATCACCGACGTACGCCAGCAGCTGTACACTCTTATAAAAGATGGTACCTTCTTTATTTAGCTCTGCAGTTCGAATTATTTTTACTAGGAGTAGATTAAAGAAGTTGCACGTTAGGGAGCCGCCTTATCTGAAACCTGGTTTAGTATCGAATGGCTCGGAAAAGTCCTACACGATCCTGAGGGAGCTTTTGTTATTGATCTTCATATACATATATTATATGATTTCCATTCGCTGAAATAAGAAAGTTGTGGTATTACAAAGCTTTGTATAGCTTCAGTCTCAGGAAGATTATATGAGTAATGGAAAATCTAGGTTACGCTGCTCGAAAATATGAGCGTCATGAGAACGCAGCGAATTACCTCGCTTGAGTCCTTCATCCAACTCCGTTCAAGGTTGGTAAAGAGCAAAAATATGGATAATAGTAGTTGAAAATCATTGCGAAAGTCTTCGCTGAATTAGTTTACCATTTCTTTGTACAACATGAGCAAAATTTTCCAAAGTGACAAAAGAGTGGTAAAAACAAGGTAAAATTAACGCTAAGCCATCTTACCATCCCCAAGCGACTGAGAAGATAAAAAAACTGATTACCATTGGGTCAATACATATGTCCTAAAGAGACTGACAAATGACGAGTTTTCTGGGGAGAAAAATACGGGTTATAAACATCAGATGGATATCTGGAATTCTGAGCGCATATATATATCAAGATGATCACTTATATATATGCATATCTTTGGAGGCTGCTGCCGCTTTTTCATTGGGAGTGGTTTCTACGTGGCGGGTTCCAAAACCAATGCACAACCTCGCTAGTTCGCTACTCACAGTTTTGAGTTTTGTACAAATTTATAGCGAGCCGCTAATTTCAAGAACGACTGCTACCGCATTTTACACAGGGGTTGCTCACGTTTCCAGGCTGTGCAGAGATGAGCGATGAGATGAGAACAGCGAAATCGCTGGAAGCTTCAAAGCCAATGAGCTTGTTAGGGAGTGCAACCAATTTCTTTCGAATGGAAGGAGCTGGGTTGGCGAGAGAACCGTAAGAGATCCTCCGAAGTATTTCTTTTTAGCAAAGGCAAGCCGTATTTTGGTATATTCTGACAGACGCTCTTCGCCAAAGCTGTATGAAGGAAGCCGAGGTGAATTCATCTTGTCACCTTCTCCTTTCGCCAGATTGAAATTTAAGTGTCTCGCCAGAGGCACCTTTGACGAGCCTAGCCATGTGACTGGGATCTATAATCTATCCATTTTTGCCAGTTTATGGATACAAGCGAACATATATTCAAGTCAGATCCGTAGATTAGTATCAACCCTACGTCCTAACCTAATCTAACCACTATAATAAAGAATAAGCTGAAATTCCGTAAGAAATATAAAGATATGGAAAGTACAATATCGTCTGCGGTCACTTTCTATGGGATGGAAAATATTTTGGTTCAAATGGATAAAGATTCATAAATTCCTGCTTTCCATATTATCAAATAGTGATGTATAGGAAGGGGAAATTTAAGGCACAAAGCATAGATGCAGCTAAATTATCTTCATTTGTCATTACTGAAGAAAATCTGTATTATTTCAGTTATAGTTTTTTGCATGTAGAGTCGAGCCAATCACAGAGTTTAGTAAGCACGGGATGTGTTTGTTGTTGCAATATCAAACAAAAGTCCTCCAGGATTCAACTTGTTCTCCAAAATTAATAGTTGATAAAGTCGAAAGCTAGTGCGTCTTAGAGATCGATACTCACAGACCAAATAAAGGATGCTTTAATTCTTCTCAATTTACTAATAACTCTGATAACAATTATTTTATATGAAGTCACATTTCAGAGCATGCTACCCCAAAAGCTTTTCTTCCACGATTGCGACCGAAGAGAGTTCACCTGTTGCTTTTCCCTCTGTTTCAATTTGCTACTTATCCAAAAGCCTGGTTGTTTGTTTTAAAGATGTTTAGCACATCCTGCCTGCGGTGAGTCTTCTGCACTTTAATTAACAAATTTCCACGAACAAAGGAGGAGCTATTGGCTAAGGATTTGTCTGGGCGTCAGTCCTGAAAGCAAAGAAAGGTAAACCTCCACAAACAAGTGAACTTTCACAAAGAAAATTCTCACCATTATTATAAGGCCCACCATTGGCACCTACGCTACCACAAAGCCAGCACGAGTCTGCAACATTTTATATACAATGTACATATATAGAGTATAACAAAATAATAAAACAATAACACAATGTTGGCTGCACTTGACATTGAATTTGCAGCAAGACCATATTGTTTCGGTATTTCGTTTTCTTTTGTTTTTTGTATATTTTTCTTTTATATGAATGCATGTGTATGTGTTTCTTATAAAACACGATGCCACGTACGAGTATTTTCACTTGGACTTCTTTACACTTTCTATGGCTTTAATGCGACTCTTTAATGGCGGCCTTTCCTTCATCCTCGCGCTTTGCCTTCCGGCGCGGCTACTTGTTTCGGTTTCGGTCACTCTGGCAGCCATAAAGTACAAACAAATTAAAGTTTTAATTAAATTTACGGCTGCGCGCTGGTTACTAGAAGTTTACTTTACCGAAGTAGCGCCAACATTTTCAATATTTATTGGTTCCATACACGAAGAAACTTTCAGATTTACAGCGTGCTGTAAAAGTAATTGGGCACTTGTAAGGGAAATGGCCAATTAAAGGTTTGTTGCGAAATAAAAATTTATAACTGTTATGTTACTTGCGTGCCTTGCTGTAAGGGGAATAATGAGCCAAGTATTAAAACAAATTGATTTGCGGAGTAAAATTGCTTGATTTGAGAAAACTCATGGGAAAAACTGAAGTCTTTTCGGGGTTTTATTGATCAAAATATATTGTCTATTATCTATTACTTCATTTCGATAGCTATACTTAAACTTTTCCACTATAGAACGCTTTCAATGCAAAGAACATCTCGTTCCGACTCTGCGAGAGACCCTGAGGGCGACATTAGCTGGTAGCTCTCTTCTGCTGGATAGAACTTTAGTTAGATAAGTCGGAAAAACAGTACGGTTGCTTAGATAATTCTACAGTTTTATAAAAATACAGGGTTTGTCCGGAAAGTAATAGGACAGACTCGATTTAAATAAATTTATTGAAGCAATCGTTAAATTCTTTAAAAACTTTCAAAATAGGGTCCTTCTGCATCGTTGCAGCGCTGCCAGCGCGAATTCCAAGTATGGAAGGCGTCACGGAAGGCAATCACGGAAGCTTTGACAGCCGAGGTGCATGCTGCTTACATCCCCTCTGTCGTCTCAATACGATTGCCTTTTACCTGCCTTTTCGGGCAAGGAAGCGAAAAAAAAGTCCGAGGGCCACACCTGCGGAAGCGTTGGGATGCCGGCCTTAGATAGGTAGCTGTTCAAAAGATTACGGTGTGAGCCTTGCCTTGTCGGTCTCGATTGACCCTTCGTTTGAGCCCTTTGAGGACCGAACGAGATACTCGACGGTCTGAGTTCAAAACTTTCCACACCCAAGTCACATTGTAGGTGTTTGTCGAAGTCGCAGGGCTCCAGCAAGGTTTTCAACAGGGACCTCTTCCCGGCCCTCCAAAAAAGCCTGGTGCCACAAAAACACACCGGCTTGCACTACTCACAGAAACACGTGGCGCGAAAATGTTTGTCCTGACTCTTTAGGTGCCCGGAGACAACTGAACAGCTCGTTCGTTGGCTAAGAAAGCACTCTACCGAATTCAGTTGATGCGCTCACGCTCCGAAGTACAGTCGCAGCGAAAGAAAATCAGTGCTATTACTTTCCGGACAAACCCTTGTTTGTGAATTGAGTAAGCCAAACATAAATACCACCAGGAACACACGCATGCCAATTTTTAACAAGTCACTTGATCAGATGGATCATACAACAATTTTAAGTAACAAAAACGCTACTATTTTTGAGAAAAAAAACAACCCACTTCTATTTTGAATTAAAATTTATATACATTGACTTTAAAAACAATTAAACTCAGTTCCACTTAAAGAAGGTTTATAACTCAAAATAATTCCACAGTTTAATCCAAAGTTGCCACTTTTCATCGTCGTCACTTTCGTTATACTGCTGATGTAAACTTACCAAGCCAGCGTCCAACTCCCGCTCCTCTGGCGTCAGTGTTGCAATGAAATCATCAAAGGCCTCGCCAAGGAAAAAATTTAATCTTTGCAGCTCAAATGCCAGCTGCCTATGCTCCTTAACAGCGCTCACTAACTTAATATTCGTTTGAGAAATTAATTCGCCGATTATGTTGGTCGCGGCGCGTACTTCAAGTGGATCTAACGGCTCATTGATTAAATTTATATTTTGAATTTTATCCAAAGCATTCTTCAGAGCAGTGATTTTGTTGTTATCCGCAACACTATGCTCTGGCGCAGCTTGCAAGTCAGCTAGAATAACTTTAATTGCCTCATAAGAAAATTGCGCAAAATGCTTTTCAAATTCCAACAACACCTTATGGCGTGCGGTTAAATCGAGTTTACCACTACCAGAGAGATCATTGCCGCCTGTGCTGATTACTGCTTGTGCCTCCTCGATTTGCACAGGTACAGCAGAGCTGGTAACGATCAGCTGAAATGAAGTAAGGTTAATTTTAACTTGGAATATTTATCTACATATGTATTTCTACCAAAATATTTATGAAAATAAATAAAATAAATTTTTGAAAATTTTTATATGCGTTAGTATTATTTACCTGGATCGTGATGAAGGATAATAATAAAGTTACACCGAAGAATTTTGTCATCGTTAATCTGTTGCAGCCGCTTGGTCTCACTCCAATAGAATTAAGTAGATAAGTGACTCGAAAGCTGTCGATACACTTCATTTTATACCAGGTTGTCTTTAGTTCTAATGCGTTTTCATTTAATTGCCTTCGATAATTACCTGTTAAATTCTTAATAAACAAGTAGAGTATTTCCAACGAAAGTGCTTGTTTACTTAATGAGACGGCATTGGGTCCAAACAATATATTTACGCTTATATTGTTTTTCTACATAATACGATTGAAGATTCAATGAATTATTGATGACGTATGGTGTGGGTTTGTTGGTATTACGTGATGCTATTGAGTAATTTTGTAATTTTAATTCCATTCATTACTCCCAACTATTTCAGTTATTGTTATTGAATAAGACTTTGCGTTTTGATTGTAATTGTATTTGCATTTGTATTTGTTTTTGTAATTTGTATTTATACTTTAGCTTGTAGTTGTAGTTTTGTAGTTTGTAGTTTTTAGTTTCGTAGTTGGTAGCTTGTATTTTGTAGTTTTGTAATAGATAGTTTTGCAGTTTGCAGTTTGTAGTTTGTAGTTAGTAGTTTGTATTTATATAGTTTGTAGTTTTCTAGTTGGAAGTTTTATAGTTTGTAGTTTTGTGGTTTGTAGTTTATAGTTTGTAGTTTGCAGTTTGTAGTTTTGTAGTTTGTAGTTTTGTAGTTTTGTAGTTTGTAGTTTATAGTTTGTAGTTTGTAGCTTTGTTGTTTGTAGTTTGCACTTTGTAATTTGTAGTTTTGTAGTTTGCAGTTTGAAGTTTGTAGTTAGTAGTTCTGTATATTGTAGTTCTGCAGTTTGTAGTTTGTAGGTTTTTAGATTGGAATTTGTAGTTATGTAGTTTGCAGTTTGCAGTTTGTAGTTTGTGGTTTGTAGTTTATAGTTTTGTAGTTGAAGTTTGTATTTTGTAGTTTTGTAGTTAGCAATTTGTAGTTTGCAGTTGTAGTTTGTAGTTTGTAGTAGTGTAGTTTATAGTGTGTAGCTTGTAATTTGCTGTTTGTTTTGTATTTGTAAGGATTTCATAGTCAGAGGACTACAAAGCAGAGGTAAGTATGTATACAAATTTATATTTCTAAGCATTGTAAAATTATTTAGGAAAATATAGGGTGTAATTTTCAATATAAAATATTCAGGCGACTTATTAAAAAGAAAATTTGGTCCAAATATTGAATTAATTAAAACTGCTTCCTCTTTACAAATATTCTTTCTACCCTAGATGTGCCTCTTATACTCAACTTTAAGCGCGAGCACAACAGATATATGTATATTATAAACTTAATTATAACTAATATATTTGCCGGCAATTACTTTCATGAGCATTTTGAAAAAGGTTTTCTGTCACACATTAACATTTGCCTACTTCAATTATACGGAATATTTACTTAAATCAAATAGTTTACCTCTGCACTTTCGTGTAACCTACGCCCACTTGCTGCTAGGCACACCTGCAACAGCTTGCGGTAGTGACGCAAAAACTTCGAGTTAATTTAAATTTGTAAATCAAATATTTGTGCCTCATTAAACATACATTTTCCATTGCTGTTTGCGCAAAACATGTTTAGCCTACATAAACATTGGAAATGCGCCGGAAAGTATGCAAAGTAGCTGTGCTAACCGGCATTTAGTTGTCTGTAGGTACAAAAAAGGTCACGTTGGGGCATTTAGTGGGCGGCCATTTGTTTGTTTGTTTATTTTTTGCGCATGCAAAAATCTGTGCCATGGAATTTTCACTCGTTTCGATTTCGCTGATTGTTTGCGTTGGCTTTAAGTATGCTAATAGGCGCCGGAGAGCAAAGCGCATTTTGTGGAGTTCTATTGAATATTTGCGCTTTTTACTGTGTTTCTATTGATAATATTTTAGGAGATTTGGTTTTGCTGTTTGTTTGTATAAAAGTCGTGTGATTATCAATTATCATATTTATTGCATACTTTTGTGCGGGGCTTAATTGATATGTTTTTTGCCTTATTATATAATATATTTTGCTGAATTTTGTTAGAAATGGCTTATTACGTATTATTTTATGAGCACATTTGAATAAATTTTCACTTTCTGCAAATCTTTTGCATACAAGAATATATTTAATGTAGCTTCTAACCCTGTAAGTAGGCAATTGTTGTAAATTTTATTTGTAAAATGTTCTTTAAATAATGTTTGCTGCTTAGCAGGTAGTTTTGAGTTTAAAAACACTTTAAATATTGCCCCAAAATATTCAAAATTGTCTGTGTAAGTGACAGGCCCACGCGTCAGGTGTTAAAGAAGGTAAAATTTCGCGCGTCGTATTCAACCCTAACCTCAAAGGAGCTGCAATAAAGTAATGGAGTCGCATGCACGTGCAGACATTGTTTACTTTATTTTTTGTTTTTTTTTTTTTAAACAGTCTATTTCCAGAACTTTATATATGTATCAGTTCTGCACATATATTTTATGTGCTGATCTCAACTCTTTTATTTTTTTATTATGGTATACCTTGAACAGGTATATATTGACTTTGTCTGTTCGGTATGGTATATGCGAATTAGTCCCTCAGTTTATGAGATGATGAGATTTCTACCAAAAAAGCTGCTCTTTTGTTGGATTCGCTTATATCGGTGCACTATATCACATAGCTGCTATACAAATTAACCTATAAAAATCAAGTTCTTATATGAAAAACTATTTTAGTTGGAGAGATATCTTCACGAAACTCTGCATTACTTATTTTCTAAAGAAACATTACAATATTCCAAATAATTTTTCAGATCGGATCCCAATAGCATATAGCTGTCATACAAACTGTCCTTTAAAAATCAAATCCTTGTATGAAAAACTTTTTTATTTGTCGAGATATCTTTACGAAATTCAGTGTATCTTATTCTCCAAAGTAACATTACAATATTCGAAAACAATTTTTAAGATCGGACTACTATAGCATATAGCTGCCATACAAACTGAACGATCAACATCAAGTCCTAATAAGAAAAACTCTTTTATTTGACGAGATATCTTCGCGAAATTCAACATTATTTATTTCCTAAAGCAACACTATAATATCCGAAAAAATTGTTAAGATCGGACCACCATAGCATATAGCTGCCATACAAACTGACCTTTAAAATTAAGTCCTTAAATGAAAAACTTTTTTATTTGACGAGATATCTTCATGAAATTTGGCATGACAGATTATCCAAGGCACTCCTAAAAGATATGCAGAAATTTTCCAAATCACAATACAATAGCACATAGTTGTCATATAAACTGATCATCGAAAGCATGATAAAGATTTTCCACTGCAACTACGTAGGGTATTATAGCTTCAGTGCAACTAAAATTAATGTTTCTTCTTGTTTTAATTTTTATTTCTCTTCTTCATGCGTATTTATCCGCCGCTCCTTATTTCATTTGTTGGCAGTTTTTATAGCCGCAGAGTGCTGCTTTGTTTGCCACTGTTTTATTTGTTTTTATTTGCTCAGCTAATGTGGATGAAAATTTATTTGTGTTTACCTTCTGCGTTTTGTACGCTCAGCTATATATTTATTGCCCTAAATACTTACGTGCTTTGCGTCTCGCAATGTTTGTTGTTGTGAGGTGTTTCGTGATTTTTGTTTGATTCTAAGTCCTTTGTGTTTTTGTGCTCTACAAGCGAAAATATATGAGCGTCACGTAAGATTTCGTAAACGTCAGTTTCCCAGTCACGTTCTCATTTCTGAATTGATTTAAGTTTACCACGTGCTTTTGTTTGTATGTGAGTTTGATTGCGCAAATCCTTTTAGAACTCTATGGAGGGGGAAGCTGGCAACAAAAATTGATTTTTGCTGAAGATATATGAGAAATCGAAGATATCTGAGGAACTTAAGAGAAATTAAAAATCTCAACTTTAAAAAAATTTAGTTTCCTTGTATAAAATGTTGTTGTAATAGCCAGACAAGCTTAGCTTTTGTGAGCGATAATAACGCCAATTAATAGTATGCAATCTCGCAGCACTTAAATCCCTCAATTAACTTATTAACACAACAACAAACCCAACAAAAACATATGTAGGCGCACAGTAAAAATTTTAAGCCCATTTAATCTCCAGTTTTATATGTGTAACTAATGAGCACAAACTTATTGAGGAATTATGCAAAGCGCTCGGTTAATTCCATAGAAGAGCGTCAAATAAGCATTATGCACTCACACACGTGCACTCAACCGCTTGCACAACATTATGCGAAAGTGATGCAAATCTGCATTTAACTTATTGTTATTGCTTTTGTAGTGCATAAATAGCTGCACACATGCTCTTGCAACACATGCAAAACTGCTGGGAAGCGCAGCAGTGGCTCAGCCATGTGCGCATTAAAAGTAGTTGCACATTTATGCTCTGTGTTGCACGTTCTCGGGGAGGAGTTATCGATAAGTACTGGTTATAGTGTTCGCCAAGTTTTATGGAGCATCGATCGTTGATATGTAGATATGTGGAGTAGCTGAGTATGTGTGCGTTTGAGAGATTATTCTGTTTACAATGACGGTAAAATTATTAGACACTAAACTTAAGTAATATTTATGCAATTATTGATTTGTAACATTTGCAGTATAATTATACTTCATTTTAGGGAACTAAATATCACTTTTCTTAATTTTCTGTTAACAAAAAATAATGATAAAATTTTTGGCGCTTAGAAATTTTAATTGTTAATTTAATGTTTAATTTTAAGTCAAGGAATTAGGCAGGCCACACAATCAATTTAATATTTTGGTTGTGGAAACATTCCTTAAGAAGTTATGAAGCATGTTTGGGTTGAATATCCAGTACGAACTCCCATTTTAGGGCCATTTCTTCATCGGAATTGCATTCTCCAGTATACTACGCAGTCTGGAGCACATATTTTTTCATTTAACCAGCATATCGAATCATGTTATGTGTGGAAAAGTTTCCCATAGCGTAAAATTTTTTCCTTCCTTTGCGACAGCCTTTAAGTTGTATTAAGAAATTACAGTAGTTATGTTTTTATTGAACTGCATGTGTATACTCACATAAATTTTTTAATATTTTCTCCTTCATATGTTTTTATTTCTAGCAACTAAGTTATATACTTTTATATAACTATTTTTTTATGAGAATTGTATTGTTAAGTATCAAAACGCTAACTTTTCAACGAACTCTCCTATAAGAAAATTCGCATACCAGTGCGTATACGCAATATTAATTATGACAAGTGCTCATAGCCATTATCAAAACTAAACACAAATAAAAGTTTAGGAATTTTTAACTCAATATTTTTCATTAAAAGGTAGATTATATATTTTTTGAAAATTCTATATTTAATTTTTAAAAATTTGAAAAATTAAAATATTTTAAAAATTCGATTGTCAATTTTTAATTCCGAATTCCAGGTAAGAACTTTAAAATTTTCAAATTAGTTTGGGATTAAAAATTAAAACTTCAATTTTAAATTTCGATTTTGCGACTAAAAATTTAAAATCTAAGATTTGAAATCGGAATATTTAAATATTTTACACAAAAATCGGAAAAATTTTAGAAAATATTTAATAGTTTAACAAGAAAAAACGTTAACTTCGGTTGCACCGAAGCTAAATACCCTTCACAGGTGCATTTCTGTTAGTAACTATGTGTCCAGTTTGTATAGAAGCTATATGCTATAGTAACTCGTTCTGAACAATTTCTTCGGAGATTACATTGTTACCTTAAAAAATAATCTATACCAAATTTCGTGAATATATCTTGTCAAATGTGAAAGTTTTCCATACAAGAACTTGATTCCGATCGTTCAGTTTGTATGGCAGCTATATGCTATAGTTAACCGATCTGAACAATTTCTTCGGAGACTACATTTTTGCCTTAGAAAATATTATATACCAAATTTCGTGAATATATCTTGTCAAATGTGAAAGTTTTCCATACAAGAACTGGATTCCGATCGTTCAGTTTGTATGGCAGCTATATGTTATAGTTAACCGATCTGAACAATTTTCTCGGATATTACATTTTTTCCCTAGAAAATAATCCATACCAAATTTGGTGATGATACATTGTCAAATGCGAAAGTTTTCCATATGAGAACTTGATTCCGATTGTTCAGTTTATATGGCAGCTATATGCTATAGTGGTCCGATATCGGCCGTTCTGACAAATGAGCAGCTTCTTGAAGAGAAAATGACGTTTGCAAAATTTCAAAAGGATATCTTAACAACTGAGGGACTAGTTCGTATATATACAGACAGACGGACAGACGGACAGACAGACGGACATGGCTAAATCGACTCAGCTCAACATCCTGATCATTTATATATATACTTTATAGGGTCTCCGACGCTTCCTTCTGGGTGTTACAAACGTCGTGACAAAGTTAATATACCCTGTTCAGGGTATAAAAATTTGAATGATAAATAGAGCAAGTAAGGAGGCAATATGTTCAGGTGCAACCGAACGTTTTCTAGTCTTGCAACTTACAAGAATTAAAGCCAGTGAAAAACTTTAATACACAAAACGTCAACCAGAGGATCGGCATCCAAATTTTTTTATATATATATGTATGTATATAACGCAAATATGGCGGGTAGATATTTGACATAAGGTTTGTTAGGTTTGTTAAAAACGAAAATCATTAATCGTAGGACTATATGGGAATTTTGGTAATTCGTAGACCAGTGTTTTTTTAGACCTGCTCGTATGGATTCTTTCGTTGTCTTATCGAAAAGAGAAAGATCTTTGCGGATGACTGGGTAGCAAATTTGCTTCTAGTACTTTCTGGTACTCGGAACTAGTTATTCGGCAAGAATGGAATGCCAACAGTACTGTCGCCGAATTTAAAAATTCGCTCCATGCCATAAGTGAGCATCCGCCGAAATCGCAAATCTTTCCACTATGCCAAAAAGCGGTCTAGGACATCAAGTTTGAACTTTTTCTAATCGAAAAAAAAACGACCCAGAAAGAAAAATAACGTTTTTTTTTTGCAGCGAATTGCCTAGAACGTAGGTTAAAAATTTTTTTTCTTCTAAATCCTGAAGGATGCCAGACTTTATTCGTGTGATTTCGGGCAGAACTGAGGCTAGAGATTTTCGGGTGTGGTTTGAAGAGAGGCGATTAATAATATATATTATATCTCATGTCAAATTGTTGAAAAAGATGCAGAAATTTGGTTCTCTCTTTTCACTTTCCGCATTGACCTCGTTTTATTTGATAACAGGACACAAATTTCTATTTTCCGTCGGGTGTTAAAAATTTTTATCTTACCTGTGAAAGTTCACTGGCCTTATGTTTCTTTGTTATTCAGGTATTTACACACCACTGTTACCGACCTTCCGAAAATCGATTGGTCAAACCCTCAACATTCAAAGCGTCTATAGCTCCTTTCTCTTTCTCGTCGAGTATGCTTTTGCTCGGCATTCTCCTAGCTAATCAGACATAATTTAATAATAAATAATAACTCCAAATGGCACTGAGCGATATGAGTGAAAACACCGTTTTCAGAGCAATCCGTTTAAAACATACAATAGTAGGAAAAGTACCGTTAGATAAAAGAAATGGTTTTAATAAAATTGTCAGAGTAAATATAGAGCTTTGAAATAACATCATTCGTTTTTGGAATGGGAACACAATTTTTTCAGTATTTCAAAGTAATAGTATATCTTTATAGCAATGAAACAAAGTGTATAGCCAACTTCATCCGTTCAGTTAATTTTGACGAAAGTTTAAAAAGGAGAGATTTATATATTTCTAACTGAAATACTATAAAGGAAATGCAAATAAGAGTGGTAGTGCTTACTTATATTGATATTTTACTAAAATCTACTTTCTTTTTCAACAGAAGACCGAACTTTTAATTATAAGCTTGAGATTTTTTTTCAATCTGGCATTTAGGATCAAAAATAAATTTTATACGGTTTTTTAAATTTACATAAATATTATTAAAAAATTTAATTTTAATTCCATTTTTGTTATTAATTTTTTTTACAATCCGGTAATGAAGTTAATTTTCTTTATTTTTATATCCAGGCTTTGGGAGTATATATATACATATGTGAAAACTATTTTTAATAAAGATTTGGGTATTACAAAAAAAAAAAAAAATTATTGGAATGCCAACCAACTTATTTCACAAAATCTAAATAATTTAAATTGCAAGAATCCTTATTTGGTCAGCACACCTTTAAGAAGCCCTTAGGAGCCTCCATCGGTCAGCACATATGTACACAGCCCTTAGGAGCGGACTTTCTCCACAAATTATTTCCAGCCATACCAACTCTATGTTTAATTTCCGTCTTAAACTTCTTCGTTCTATACTCACTGCTTGCAATCAGAAACTTTCTTGCCGCAAGTAACTTGCCGGCCATCGCATTTACTGCACATTTGCTGCTTTAGTTGTGGTTGTTGTTTTTGTAGTACACAATCAGCAAACACAATAAAGTTCAAATGCAGAAATAAAATAATGAATAAAAACAACAACAAATTGAAAACAGTAAACTGTTAAGTGTGAACGGGCATAAAAAATTAAGCAAGTTGCTGCATGCAGAGAATAAATAAACCAATACAAAGATAAATAAAGCAAACTTTTTATTTACATTGTTGTTGTTATTGTTAGAAAGAAAAGCGCAAAATTGAAATGGAAGTGCACGAGACACAACAAAGCCAAGACATTACTTACTTACGCGAAGCTAAGCAGCAATAAACAACAACTACTGGTGAGATGTGGAGCAGCTGCAGGCAGGTGTTTGGAGAGCGGGAGAGTGGAGAGCGCAGGCTAAGTTGACTTAAATCGTTACTTTTGTGGAAGGACCGAATGCAGTTAACTTTTTATTTTACTGCCAGCGGTCAGCAGCTGTAAAAGATGTACGATTGTGCTGTCTCTCTTCGTTGGGCGTGTGCTGCTCTTGAATTATTTATGTGTTTGACAATGTGGCGGGCGAAAGCGATAAACCGTGGCGCAGCTAAAGTGCTTTGAGAGCTTTGAATTTTTAAAGGAAAAATTAGAATGAGAATGTATTTTCGTGTTTTAAATGGGGAGTTTTTTTGTTAATTCTAATATAATTTTTGTCTGAACTTATCACGATGTAATGAGGTACAATATTCAATGCTCATCGAAAGTAATCCTGGTTTGTAGACAGCGTGTATAAGGTCTCCGACGTTTCTTTTTGGGCATTTCAAACATCGTGGCAAACTTAATATATCCTGTTCAGGGTAAACATATGTCAATGAGGTACCTGGCGGTAGGTATAAAACGCTAGGGGCAGAGACCCCGAATAAAAACTCACCATAGAGGACTATAAAGGAACGAAGCGGACTGGGATATTAGTTCAAACGTCGGTGGAAGACGAAGCTACCACAGTCCATTAAGACTCAGACCAAGAAAGCGCTGTAAATCTTAACGCGGAACAGGAGCTTCTTCGCTCTCCTGTGCAGACGACTGAGGGTTCCAACTCTGGCAACAAGAGAGGACCCCAGAAGAAGCCAAGCAAGGAGGAGATGAAGGCAAAAGCGAGGTACAAAGCGGCGGTCGGATCCATCCATCTCGAGGACAAGTCCAGCCTGGAGGAGGAGAGGTGAAACGGCTGGCTTGGTCTAGGAAAGAGGTGAAGAACGGCCCGGCACACTTCGCCACTCGAAATTAATGTAATGTCTCGTATCCAGCGTATGTTAATTGCATTGAGGAACATATTGCTAGAATGAGGCAGCATTCGACGGAGCGCGAAAGAAAAGCGGCCTCGAAAAAGAAGATGTGCAATTCGTAGGCGGGAAGCTAGACGTCAAGCACGCGGACAAATCGACAATGTCAAAGGCAGCGGCGACAGCCAATGAGAATGCAAAACGGCATTTGACCGTCGTGCTCATAGAGCGCAGTAACCGTCGGGACAAATGCCACAGAAGCGATGGAAAATGGTGGAAATGAAGCTATTGGTGGCCCTCCTTTCGAGAATGGAAGTCGAATCGACCACACCCATGCCGTCATTTGATAGAGCAGTATGGCGCAGTGGGAAGGAGCGAAACTGGAGGTGGTATTCGTCGCAAGGTGGACCCTGAACATGCTCTGCGGCCGGGATCACATATAGCGGAAAGTGAACCCCCTCCTGCAAGACGAAGGCTAGCTGTGAAATAGCAATGAAGTAAGCAGCCGCGGTATAACCTCAGTTGATTTAAGTCCTGACTGGTGCTATGGTCTTGACTCTAAACACTTATTCCCAATGCACAGATAATCATAGCGACCGACAACATCAATAACGAAATTAATGAAAACAACAAATGATAACAATTTGAATGAAATTAGTTTAGCTAATTATTAGTTATTATTTGGAAATGCCTTCTCAATCACAAAGCGATATAATGTGCTTTGATTTTTTATTAGTTTTTTCCAATGTCTGATATCTGCTATAAAAGTATAGTTTTCCGATATTAATTTCCGATAATTTGGCATTGACAATACAAAATTATTGTCACGAAAATATTTATACATGTAAATTTCTGAACGTCAGTAACATTGTTTAACATATTTCTGAAGGTAAAATAGTTGTAATTTATTCGCTTATCGTTTAATGCGACTTTATCTATATGCATACAACACCAATAAACACCTTACCCCAGACCTCTAATATTTACCATGAGAAAAGCCAGTTGAAGGAAAAGTCTTTGTTGTGGTTAACATGGTTAGAACAAGTTGTATTTTGTCACAGAATAAATCAGTTGACTATCAAATGACAATCCACCCAATAACAATTGCAGAGTGTAACGGAATGTCCTTGACTGCACGGTCGTTATTCCAAATGCTTTGAGGGGGAAAATTGAGTGGAAATCGAAATGTATAAAAAATAAATAAATAAACAGAAAATGTATTGTTGATAAATGTATACCAACAGAAAACACAAAACAACCGTTAGCTAATCATAGACCGAACGGCGCGTGGCAATGACATGCAAGTGATTGGTTGGGGTGAATAGTTAATAGCATTTTGGTTACTTCCCACGCTTTGTGATTGCTACTCTTTCACCTTTCACCCGACACAAACATTCAGCGTTTATTAAAAAAGTTGTAATTCACTTCCATTAGTTGAAATTTCGTTACTTAAGAATTTACGGCAAATACAAAATAAAATTTCATAGGCATTTGAAAAGCTTTATGTGAATTTCTGCGACAAAAAAAACTCTCTTCGTTAAAGTAAGTCTTCAGTGGAGTTTCGAAACTTTAATATTATTCAAAACAATTTTTTTGCTCTCACATGTTCTTTTCATTATCCTCTTACAACCACTATTATACTCCAAATAATTTCATTTTAAATTTAAATAGATTAATTAAGCGCAAACACAGCAGTCAGCAAGTGGTTCGTGTTTCATAGTTAAGTCTTTGCAGCCTTGCTTTTGTATGTAATACAGCTTTTTATGCATCCACAGCCAACTTCGATGTGTATTTTAGTTACAAGTCTGCTTGTATGCCACAGTGCTTGCTTTTTGTTTTGACTGGCTGTCCCAAAAGTCTCGGTGTCATTGCCAATGTCTATCCGTTAAGACATTTTGAAGTCGGTTCGTGGCAATTTAACATTAAATATTTAAATATTACGAATGCTTGCCATTTTCCACTTTCCGTTCACAACTTTACAAGTTTATAGAGCTTGACACACTTGTTCGCATATTTATGTTTGAAACAACATGGGTTAAGTATGTATTTAGATTCGTTGAAGATCAATATGAACTAAAAGAGCTTAACATATTTTATATGTGCATAAATAGGGATGATATTTTAGTGCTGGAATATAGATTAAAAAGTACGGACGATTATTTTTAATATTATTTTTGCAGGTATATTATACATATCGAAACCTTTATTAACCTACTTACCACTATACCTTTATAACCTATATTAACCAAATAATGATAATTTATCATTGTTATTCTTATTTTATGGGAATCTTGATAAAATATTCAGACAAATAATGTAAACAGAAACAACTGATTCCTGCTTGTTCTTTGAGATTTTTGGGTTGAGCCAGAAGTTAGAAGGTGCCATATTTCTTAGAAATATAGACAGAATATATATTTCGTATATCTATATACATACCGTAAATAGTAAGCCTTGTGTTGATAGTTTTAAAATTCATAATTTTTTCTTTAAAATCTATGTCGTCTCTCTCAAAGTAATTTCCCTTGACTCCAATACACTTGTGCCAACTTTTTTCTAATCCTCGAAACAGTTGTTAAAGTAAATTTTCGGAATGGCCTTCAATGCGTGGAGCCATTCGCGGCCGTATAGCCGAATACGGTGGTTGCGGAACCATATTGGTTAAAAATTTGGGGAAAAACTCATGAAGAATTAATGCGACGTAATCGTAAAAACTAAAAAGTGTTCCTTGTTATCAGTTTGCCCGGTCGGAAAGAGTTCGAAGTGCGCTACAGCCCTATAACCGAAAAAACCGTCAAGATAACGTCAAGAAGCTGTAAAACTGGAATATTTTTTTCATTAAATGGCGGCTACTCAAAAATAAAGGTTGATTTTTTCACAAATTTTTTAACTTTGTTGAATTATTTAAAAATATTAAAAAAGTTAATTTTTCAAATTTTTAATTTTTTGTTACTTTATGTGATGGAGAGATATTTAAACAAAATCTTTGACATATTTAAAATAATTCTGCTGACTGGATCTTGAGATATCATGGCGACCGCATCGAAAAAAGTAGTTTCGAGAAAAACGCTTATTGTTGAAGTCGTCCACTAAACCGGTCCAGTTGACTCGATACGAAAAACGGCTATAACTTCCGAAGTGATTTGAACTTTGTAAATTCCTCTCAGCGAACCTTTTTTGATTATCTAACGAATTATGAAAAATTATCCAATTATAAGTCGGAAACATGTGTTTTTTGTGAATTTGTTTTGAAGATGAATTTTGTGTAATAAATATAGTGTATGTATGAATAAATGATATTTACAGAATATAATATACTTAACCATGCAAGAGGTGAGTCTTTCAAAAAAATTTAATTCTCTTTATTCCGTAACCGGTCTCCAAGAGGACCTCCGAAAAAAGGTATCCGACGGCAAAGAAGATTTTTGTTTTGTATTTTTCTTTAACTTATTCTGTATTTCGATTGGAAAGTATTTCTTTTTCGAGATTTTGGATCTATTTAAAAATTACGCGAAAGCTGAACAACCTTATGCCAGAATAAATACTTATATTTTTCGTGTTTGCTTTCTAAAAATATTTTACTCGAAAATAATATTGAAAATGTGAAAATAGAGTTTTAAATACAAAGAATCCCTGGTGTTCTGGTTTTCTCGATCTCGATTTTGGCGACTTCTCCAAAAATGTATTAGTTTGTGAAATCATTTATAACTCAGTCTATGTTACCCTTTAAAAACCGAAATCGGTTTTGAAAATCCTATTTATTGCAACATTACCTGACAAATGCATCTAAGAAGAACGTATAAAAATTGTGAGTCGATGGATTAAGCTTAACTTAATCCATTTTTCTCACCGACGCTGAAATCAGTGTTTCTAAAATATACACGTTTAAAACTTTAGGAGGCAATTACATTAATTCGGAGACATTTTTACAAGTGGGCTCATATCTTCGAAACTAGTTGCCGGATCAAAATCAAATTTTCTGAGAATAATCAAATTCAAACTATTTGTCTAATACCGGACAAAAAACTTAGCAAAATAATAAAAAAACTGGCATTGCCTTATTTTGTTTTTTCAAGGACATTTTTTTATTAAATGAAATATGTAATATTAACAAAGTAATGTTATTAATAATTGCTCATTCATATGTAAATACGAACATGAACTAATATTTTTAATATAAAATAATATATAAAAGCTTACTAATTAGTTTAAGTAATGCGGCAATCTTTATTTTATATTGAAATATAAAAATAAATAGTAAAGGGAGAAATGAAAATGCAAAAAATTACGTGTGTTTATTTTAATGGATCGGCGCGCAAAGCTAGCATATGTCTGACTAAAGCCTACAAACATTAGTTTACTAATTACGCTCATTTATCAGCAACGACTACACATACACACACCTTTATAATGTGTGTGCGGCTTCTCCAACTAACACAGTTTAAGGCGAGGCAAGGACTAACCAAGAGACTGTGCGAGTAGCTATACATATATGCATATAAGTATGTATGTATATGGTCACGTACTGTTGCTTCCTTTTCCGGTCTGCAATGGCGCTACAACCCACAGCCATTATATGTAAGGAATTAAACACACTTGTCAGTGTGACACTTGCTGCTGCTACATGCCTTACTGTGGGGTCTGCACAACTCAGCATAAAAATCTAGGACACCAGCGTCTTCCACGCAACACCAACACACACATATGCACACATAAAACCGTTTATCTAAATAGATAACTGCAAGTATTTCTATTTTCGCAATTAACTCCATGAGTGGCTAAATATACTAAAGTTTAATCACACACACTCCTCCTTCATACTCCTGCAAATATGTGGGTAGTGCATACACATACATATGTGTGCTTGTCGTCCTTGTGCCGAGCCTCAAGGCACCGAAAAGGCTACGGTCAAGGTGGATATGGAAAAAACTATCTCTCGGAGTGTAAAGTCAACACAGTGACACATTTAAGGCTGTTACTTTACCCATTCATACACTGAAATGTAGGAATATTACTATACACATACATACATACTCGCATAGACCTTGTGTTGCGCAGTCAACTGCCACATTTCGATGCCGATGTGATCACGAGCTGCCGTGAAGGCTATGCTGCATGTGGGGTCCATCCTCAGATATACAATTGTACGTAGATATATTTCTACAACTTTCGTATGCAGGTGTGACTACATTGCTAATGAATGTTTTACTATAGCTTCACAGTTAACTGGAGGAAAATGTGAAAAATCACGTTTCGAGCAAAAAAAATACGTGTTTGGGGGCGTCAAGCATTTATTTGCTGACAACTGGGAACATACAAACATACGGACATAAAATATATATATATATATAACTGTATATTTGCAGTCAAAGTGACGCAAATTATTTCTATTCTCGTTTTATGCCTCACGGACTATTGAGCGATAAAAATATTTCCGTTCCTCTAATGCATCTTAAAAACTCTTTGAACAGACACGTTGCAGCAGGAGGTGTATGTGAGTGGCATATCAATTTATTACGGTTAAATTTGGCTCTTTGTCGAAGAGGAAGCCTCAAATAGTGAACTTTGAAGTGGAAGGAAAGTATAGGGAATAAGATTTGAAAGGAAATGCAGGAAACAATGAGGTGGTCTATAAAATAACTATGAAGATATCTTCTTAATTAAAGCCAATAAAGCAAAGCGCTGGCTCTGCAGATGCAGGGCTTAGATTAGAAAATCTCCAATAGTTGCAGATTATTCGTTACCACGGGAGTTATACAGTATACTAGTTTAACATTATATATATACATATAGGATTCCTTTCAACTCCAGTTGGAGCATAGAGACAAAATATAGTCGCCAACACTGTTTTCGGACTTTTCTCTTCTAATTTTCTTAGTCCCTTCAGTAATACAGTATTTTCAGAAAACTGGGTGATTAGCTCAGATTTTCTATTTCATTGATAGGGCTACTAACTTGATCCACAAACCTGCAATAAAACTGTACACGTTTATATGCCAGTCGCTTGCTCCAATAAAGATCTCCGCTGTAGCGGACAGATGGTACGACTTCCCTCGCAGAAGGATTACTTTGGTGCTAACCTTCGACCTTACCGACTTGGGAGACTCTCTCAGTGACAAAGCTACCACCGGTACGACCTTACCAAATTAGGAGAGCCTGCTGGTAACTAAGCTACCGCTGGTATTGCTCTCAGGATCATTGTACTTACTGAGCTCACTCATCGCGTTCAGATAACTAATTTCGAGGAGGTGTTTAATATTACAGTTGTAAAAACCTACAGATTACTGAGAATGAGTGGCCTTCCTCAATATCAATTATCAAGGTACTTCATTATCAGGGGTACTTGGTTATGGCGAATGTAAAGCTGATGAGTTCGCAGGAAGCGTCACTCTCGTTCTACTTGCAACGGCGTGGAAACAAGCTGGAACCCTATTGTCACCCCGCGTTCTGTCACTGTGTATAAAGACCTCTGCTGGGATGTTTTTGCAGAAACTATCCCTGCATCGACTGCTTGAAGCGGAGCACGTTCTTAGGATCATGAAAAGGTCTTTACTTGATTACGGCGATGACGTCGAATTACTTGTCGACCAGAGCTCGGACACAACGAACATTAGACACATTAGCCATTAACACATTTACAGACTCCTTCTCAGTGAATGCCATAGTTGGAGTCAAACCACCATCTATTGCAGACAGAGAGCTGGAGTTGTTAGAGGAAATCTAGAGGTACTCTAATATCTGACCGGTGTGCAATGAGTTCTCGCATGATTCTAAGAATCTCTTTGTATACCTAGCGAACTCCACTCTTATGGCCCTACCCCTTCGAAATAGCAAGTTTCCTGGGCCTAAAGTTCGATGACTTCGACCCCGAACTTTATCATCAAAATGGCTCCTATGCCATTGGGAGACCCTTCCTACTTAGAATACAACGCAAGGGATCCACTGAACTACTTGCTCTCAGAACGGCTCATTGTGATTAGCTGTCTCCAAAAATGTCTGTTAGGCTCAAAGCGCTTTGTCGTATGTCGACGGGCTTTATATTATACATTATAAGAGTTTTAGGTATCACAACAAACTGGCGTTTCCAACAGTCCAAGTGAGATTCCTATTCGTTTTGTTAAATAATCGATCTGTTAACCAAACCTTCTACCAATATATTACCATATTTAGTTTTTCAATTTAAAACAAAAAATATTTCCATAAGCTTATCACAACACAAATATAGTTTTCATTATTGTGTAATTAACCAGAAATTACAACGCGTAATTTTAATCAATATTGGTATACCGAAGTCCCTTGAACATTTTATTGAAATAAACATATTTTTTCGCCTGACGGAATTGTATTTTAATTAAATCGCCACTTGGCTTCTGGCTTTTGCAGGTGATTATAGTTACGTGTGGACTTGCGTACAATGTTTGATTTGACTTAATCATTGTAGAAATTCGAGCTAATTACAAACTGGTTACATTGGAACTAGTACTGGGGCTTTGAGCGAGTGTGGCGAAGTTTTGTGTCAGTTCATGTCATTTTTTATACAGATTGTTTAAATTGTTTTTTAATACTCACGCGCCTTTAGATTCTTTTCTGCCGCGGTGTAGACCAAGCAGCTTCTGAGGTCTTGTCATTGTCATCATCATTGATTCGCACTAATTCGCTTTGCATGAAATGACCAGTGAACATGAGGTCTCGCATTGGCGGTAGCAACCATTTCATCTGTGGGAATTCTCTGACTTTGCTACAATAATTATTTATACTTCGTTGTGTATGTTTGTACCCACGCCGACCCGTATTCATGGCATTTATTATGTAGGCAGTCGATACGTGCATTAACAACTTAATTGTTCTGACATGACCCGACCCAACATTCATTAAATGCAAATGAGTTTTTATGAACAAAAGCAGCATAAGAGAATGGGAGAAATACAGTGTAATATACATATCTGTATCCGGGATTAATGGACATGCTACTGGTTATTATGTGGGTATGTAAAAGTGTCCATACATACAAAGAAAACATCGTGGGTGGGAAATATTTCTTTATTGGAAAGTTTAGTGAAGGAAATTGTTCTCAAACTTATTTTTTTATATACATAGTATAGCAATGTTTGTAGATGGCATCTCAATTTATAGAAATATAAGATCTCGTTCTAAAAACCTTTTATATAGTTTTGTGATTATTTGACTACCTATTTTTGAAATTTTGTACCCGCGTTAAATGTGGACTCCAGCAAACAAAATTTTCTAATTTGACAGTAACCGGAACGCACCTAGATTTTTATTCTTCCAAGAACTCTCAACTCGGCACCATTCCTCAAAATTATTTCAAGGAACTTTTCTGCTGTTCCAACAACCATAACAGCAACGTTTTCATACTCTCAGATTTTAAAGGAAAATTTAAAATTTTTTGTCGAATGAAGACGTGATTGCCAAAACTGAGACCAATATGGAAGAAAAAGATAAAACGTTTATGTGGCATCAAAAAGTTTGAGGGTCCTATAACCAGTCAAAATCACCTTCGAAGGCAACTATGTTAAATAAAAAAGTGTGTTTTACTGTGGTAGGCCGGGGACTTTTCAATTGACCTGTTATTCTTTATTGACTGTTTGACCCTTTAGCATGAACTCATGACACCCCGCCTATCGAAAACCGTTAGCACATTTGACCTAACTTGGACCTGTTTCGATCCTGGCTCATGTGGTAGTTTCCATTGTGCTAGCTTTGGTTTCCACGTCGTAATCACAAAAACATAACTTGTCTCCAGTTATGACCATCTGAATCAGATCTTGACCGCGGCGGACTGCGTCCTGCATGTCATGAGATATGTTCTTAGCATGGTCCGGTTTCGGCACTAAGTGATTATTGTCTGTTCCTATGTATGGCCATTGCTTCGTCTGCTGAAAAGCTTGCCTAAAGAGAAGCTTGTGAAAATGGACTATCCCACGTTTTTGTTAATAAGGATGTTGACGTAAATTAGATCTTCCTAACTTTGCTAAGAAAAAATTTCTTTTTGTAAAAATGATAACAATTGAAAATTTCAGTATCGTCCCCATTCGACCTCTTTGGGGGATGCTGTGAAAGCCACAATCCAAACAATTCTTTACCCTTCAGACTCTTAATGCAAATACCAAACAATCCATTTGAGAGATTGAGACAAAAGTCGTCTTCAAGTTTTTAGAAAACTAATGTTGTATTAATGCGAAGATAGTAGGGAGTTCACGGAGTTTTAAGCTTTTACTTGGCATTAATATATTGATAAATAGTATGGTAACCACCCTCTAACAACATAAAACAAAATGCTTCTCATTGCCAGACGCATTGGGTGCCAAAATAGCCTCCAAATTTTAAGCCTAAAGTTCGTTAAGACTGACTAACATAAACATAATATTCTTTAAGCCTATCTCAACATCAAATATCAAACAAAATCCACGCTTCCGCTGCAGCTACGCATACACCCACTTGATTGCCACGCTGACGTGTAATAAACGCTTTCCGCTAACAGCGAATAATTTTTATGTGCCATAAGACCCGCCACTAACTTCCCGAAATGAACGCCCCCATGCCTCGCTGCCTTTAATAGATGCTTCTTATTAAAGCGATACGCATCTTAATTAGACGCGGCTGCTACAAAAGCCTTTGTTTGCAATCGGACGCCTTCAACAACATCAAGGTTGCACGCCGCCGCCGCCTCTGCTGCCCTGATTTGAGATGCGCGCACTTGCCACATCGCGCTCGTATCGCTGCCACCGCCGGTGCAACGCATTGTACACACGCACACGCGTGCATATGAAAACAATCACTCACACACACACACGCATACAAAAGCGTTCTTTGCGTTCATTTGTGCAGTGGGCGTTGTTGGGGTGTTGCCTGGCAGTTGCAACCCACTAATGTGGCGTTCATGGCAAGAGCAGCTAGGCTGCAGCTATGTACGTGTATAAATCATAGGCCAACAACGAATGTAGTGACAATGGAGTGCAATAATATGAAACCGACATGTTGCAATGTAAAAGTTATGGTGAGAAATTCGTGCCTACATATGTCTGTGGTAAAAATATACGAAAAAAAAAACTATTTTCAATATAAATATAGTAACAAAACTGCCCTTCAATATGTAATGAGTTGTTGGAAGAGTCAATCAAAGACAAAGTGGTCAGTTCATGTGGAAGCTTTTGTAGTTCGACCAGATCCTTCACTTAACCTATGTCGTGATAAATATATTCGATCCTTAGCTGACTGACTGGTTATATGACGGCAGCAGCATGTCTCTCTAAATAAAATATCTCTCATAATGCGGTAATTCATTATTGAAAATTTCCGGAGCTCTGTCCTCTGGTCGTTAGCGAATGTAATTATAAGTTAACTCATTGAGTTTCTGAACATATTAGAAATTTATGGAATACCAAGAAGAGCTTTTCTTGGAAAAAGTCTGATAATAAAAAAAAAGTTAATCTAACACTCTAAAACTCTATAAATTTCCTTGACCTTACGGCCGCTCCTAACTCAGTTTTTCAGGCGTCACAAAACTTGAAAAGAAAATTGGTGTGTTATCGATGAACTAGTAACAGTTGGATCTCCATTGACCGCTTGCGTTCTCGCACTGAACCTCGCTTTCACTTAACAAGTGACTGACATCGAGATCCTTCTAGCCTTGAGTAAAACTCAAGAGCTCTACTGAACTATTTGTCTTCACCAAAGTTCATCTTGCCGCAATCGTAAAAGTTCTTACTTAATAAAAAATCTTGTCGGACGCCAGTTGTCAAAGTTCTATGGAGAGAGCTCTACTTAACTACTAGCCCTGAGCAACGTTCATCTTGCCGTAATCGTAGGAGTTCTAACTGGACACTGCTAATAGGCTTTCATGCGGTTAGGCTTAAAATCTTGTCAAAGTTTTGTGGAGAAAGGTAAGGTAGAAACATCCACGTTTTTATTAGTTTTAGGTACCACTTGGATGGCTTTCTAAGATGAGAGATCACTTTCAGGATCGACCTCTTAACCTAACATATACTAACTCATAGGTAGTTTCTCGCCTTCAACAAAAATTTCATCAAAAGATAAAAAAGCTTTCCAACATGAGTATAGAGATAAGTACCAAAGCCTGCTTTTGGATTAAACTGGTAATATAAGATATGATAAATAGATGAGGATTGCACCGCGACCTTAGGTCTATTGTACCCTCTCATAAGTCTTAACGAGCCACTTAGACCCACCATATTGATAAATTCCAATATGCTGCTAGGTGCTAGTGAGGCGATATGATCCATATTTGAAAACATGGATCCAAAGGTCTTTATCTTGCGTCTGCAGACTGCTAGGTGTTCTGTAGTTTTAGGCTTCCCGTCGCAGAACCGGCAATTTGCAAAAGCAGCTAAGCCCATTTTATATATGTAAGTGCTTCTTCAGCTTACAGTGGCCAGTGTAGAATGCGATAAGTAGCCTGACTTTGTCCCTAGGCAGGTTGATTACATATTTAAGCCTGCTAACCCTCCATTAGCAACTTGGCATGGCAGATGCCTTGAAGTTGTTCCCAATACCTCTCTCTACTTACCCTTTGTTCCTTGCGGAGCAGCTCGTTTATTGCATGACGACTCACCGCGATCAAGCATTCAGGTCTTTCCATGTTAGTGGATGCTGCGGAGCGGGCGAACTCGCCAGTCAGTTCCTTCTCAGCTATACCTTTGTGACCGAGCATCCAGATGAGGTGCTACTGGTTATATTCCACTAGACTAATTAGACGGTCGTGCGGACGGACAGGCCGCCATGTCTAAATTGACTCACCCCCTGAACTATTTTCTAAATAACAACTTCGGAAAAGCATAACACTTGCCGAATCTAAACATAATTTTTTCGCAAAGTATCACAGGGAAATAAATTTCTACTCATCTTCACATAGAGTATCATATTTCACACAACACTCACTGCCATACTGGCCCTTTAAATATTCGCACATTACGACATAGGAATGTGCTTTCAGCCGCAATATTCACATCCTTAAAAGCATAAATTCAACGAGCTAAACTGACATAGACAAATTATTGTATGTGTGTCATTGCTGGAAGATTTCGCAGACTGCTTGGCTCTACTCGAGCACAACTTTAGCTGGCGGCTTGACTGCTGTCTACTCGGCTGTTGCACTGTCTGCTCGCTGCGGCCTCTGCTAGACTGATTGACTGGCTGTCTGGCTGCCAGCCTGCCAGCGCTCTGCTGGAATCTGTAACAGCACATTTAAGACTTACTTGCTTTTCTAGGCTTAAGAGTATTAAACGAGTCAATTCGCATTGCTTATTGTTGTTTTCCAACTTTTTTCTCTACTATATATATACCATAGAGCTTCAAGTGCCGCTTTGGCTGCGTGTTTAAATTGGCTTTTTGGTATTATTTCGCACCTCGTTGCGCTGCTCCTGTCTTCGTTCGTCTCCTTGCGCTCGCGCTGTGTGTGAGTTATGCCTTTAAGAACTTGACTTTGCATGAATTCACGCATTTGTGTCATTTACTTCAAGTTAATTAGAAAATTAAGAATGCTCAAGATGAATTACTTTTACGGTTTTGTGCAACATTTTATGTGTGCGACAAGTTGAATAATGAATGTGCTATAAATATTCATATATGTCAGTGGATTCCCTAAATGAGCGAGATGGTACTGCCATGTCTACTGTTCTGACGTTATATTATTTAATGCGCATACAATTTTTTGTTTTAAAATAAATTTTTAAATAGAGTTAAGAGACTTTTTACTTCACTGTGATAGAAATTTTTTTATCTTTTTTAGAACGATTATTTTTTTATTATGATAATGTCATTCATTGTTTTGTAATCAATTTTCGCAGAAGAATGTGAGGCCCATTTGTTTGTCGATAGGCTTTGATGAGTGTTTTTATATATTAGAAAACTTAAAAACACTTTTAAACGAGTATTATGCTTCGTTCACAACCGATATAAGAGAGGAAGTTATGATCTCTCAAGAAGATCCGACGTTTTGCAGTCAAATTTTGTTCAGCGATGAGACCTGTTTCTGGTTCCATGGGTTTGTAAATATACAAAATTACCACATTTGGCACGAAGAGCAACCTGAAGAGATCCAATAGCAGCTATTTTATCCAGAAAAAACAACGGTTTGGTGTGTTTTATGGGCCGGTGGAATCATCTGTCCATATTTCTTCAAAAATGATGCCAGTGAGGACGTAACCGTCAATGGCGACCGTTATCGCGCCATGATAACCGACTATTTGATGCCTGAAATTAGAACTCGTGATCTCGGCGACATTTAGTTTCAACAAGACGGCGCCACTTCGCAAACATCGCATCAGTTATTGGATTTATTGAGAGAATACTTCGGTGAATAGATAATTTCAGGTTTTGATCCGATCAATTGGCCTCCAAGATCGTGTAGTATCACACCGTTAAACTTTTTCCTGTGGGGATATGTAAAGGACAATTCCGCTTCGCTTTATTCTTGGAGCAAAACATCACGCATGTCATTGGCCAGTTACTAGTCGAAATGCACGAACGAGTCATCGATAATTGGTCTCAACGGATAGACCATCTGAGACATAGCTGCGGCCAACATTTGAAAGAGATAATCTTCAAAAAAAGATATTCAAAAGAATGTTCTTTCGAATAATATAATAATATTCCTCAATCAATTTTGAAGTTTCTGTGTGTTTTCTTTTAAAAAAAGTAAGGAACCTCGAAAAGGATCAGCCTTTAATATCAGAAAAATAACATAAATTAACTAACATTTAAGAACCCTGTTCGGTTATGCAATTCGATTTTTTCGAATGGAAATTGCAAAATATTAGAAAGTGACCTTAAGATATGGTCTATGGTAGGAAGCATTTATCGAGGTGGTTATTTTGTAAGAAGCTATAACTGTCGTGTTAAAATATAAATCACTTATTGGTTAAATTACAATGGCGACTACTGACTTGTTCGTGGTACTCGCGATTGGAATAAATATGATCTTAATTTGATTCAAAAGGCTCTTCTTCTTTTCCTCCTATTTTTGATATAGATATCAAATCAGTTATGCGAAGACCTTTTTTCTGGAGTTCTACAAGTATAAGTTGCTGTAATGTTTTTGGTTTTTAAATTCTATTACAAAGTTTACAATGCTTAGGGAGAGATGAAATTGGCATAAAGCGGAAAGTTATGTCAAGGGAAATGGATGTGTCCAGTTCAATGTTAATACTGATTCGATGATCTACATGAAAACCTTCTGATAAGGCGCTTGAGGCAAATTAGGCTGTGCAGATGTAAACGTCTATATGAAAGAGGGGTTAAAACTGGGTCACATGTATTTGGTCAGGTTGTTCCAGAAGTCGTGGGAAATTATTAATTGGATCTCTAGCACATAAGACAAAAACCAATCAGCAGGGTCTTAAAAACGTTATTCCTTTTGTCATAGCCACAAACGATTGACCATCTGGAAGTCCAGATTGTTATCTCTTGTACCACAGTTGTTAGAGTTTGAGAACATGCGCTGCCGAATATGCGACAGAAAGTTTCCCAGTCTCAAAAAATCTTTGGTTCCAGCAGCGTCGTCAATATCAAGAGAAGCAGTGCCGCAACTGATTAATGGCCGCCTCGTTTGAAGCATGACTCTTTTTTCTTCTTAATTGGCGTAGGCACCGAGCTTATAACAGCTTTGACTCTTTCATCTCAATCACCACAAGGTTTCATTGCTTTTTGCTTTTTTTTTTTCATTGAATCCACTCTTTTCAATCAACAGTTATAATATTTACCCCGCAGGATATACTTCGAGATATTTATGACATTGAAAAGTACTCCTCATTTACACCAACACCCATCGAAATGATCTAAAGTACTGCTACACACAATATCCTGGTGAAATAATAATTCTTTTAGCCAATCGAAACTGATAAAAGCCCTCAGGTGGGAAATTGCTTCTTAAGCGAGTAATGTATAAATAAACGATAAGCAAGGCGAAATGTATGACAATAAAAAATGAGCTCAACGAAATAAAGCCATTTAACCGTTACTGTTACTCAAACCTTACACACCGCCAAACACTGCAGCAACACCTTTTCTGCTCATTTCACTTCCGCCAATAACCGCAAACTTGGTGAGCGCACAATTTATTATCCATTCGATCGGGCAATCGCGCATGGTTGCATTGGCTAAGCAAATATATGCATGTGAGTTGGCGCAGGCGCCTGTTCTACGCCCACTAATGTTTGCGCATATTTACGGTTGAGTGTTGTGAGTATTGTGGGTTTGTGCTTTTGTGCTCCAAGCGCCTGATGGGCAGCTTACCGCTGCTGTGTGAGTGTGGCTTTTCAATCAAGACATTATTTAGAGGCTTGTGAGTGTGGGATTTTGGCTATTGTTGTTGTATCTAAAGGCACGCACATGCAAATTAGCAATCATCTCTGCGTGGCTTTATTGATGATGTTTAAAATACACCAAAAAAAATTACTTAAGAGGAATTATTCACATTTCGTTCGTTCAGGTTTGTAAAAGATATGCCTCAAGTTCAACTTTTCGCTTATACTACTATTTCCTCTACTTTTCTATTGCCTATTTTTTTTCTAAACTTTCTACTACTTTTTTCGTCAGAAATTCGTGTATCTTGTTTGCTATAAATTAACAACTTTTTCTACAATATATTGCGCTATAACTTCTACTACCTTGCATATTCCCACTTTTGGTACACATTTTTTACCTTTACCACGTCTTTCGTTTATAACACCAATTATTTTGTTGCCTCTTTTGTACTACTTTTTCAAATATATTTTTCCCTTTAACTTCTAACACCTTTTTCTAGAATTAAATTTCATTATTCTATTCTTCTTTCTCATTTATTAAGCTTTTTCTACTACTATTTTGCAAATATCTACTACCTTTTTTGCTTATATTTCCACTGTATTTTTAAGAATGTATATAACTTTTTCTACTGCTTTTTTCAGAATTTCGAATTACTTTTCTACTACAATTTCCACTCTCACATCGTTCTTTGGAATTTCTGCCACTGTTTTCGATTTATACACCTTTTAAACAAAAGCTGTTTTTTTAACATATTTACTTTTCTAGTACTTTTTTCTATAGCTTATACTATTTTCTAATATGAATTCCACTACTTTATCTACGCTGGCAGAATCTTTATAAACTCTTTACTCCAATTTCTATGACTTTTTTTATATTAACATCTACTACCTTTTCCATAAAACATCCACAACTGGTTTACTCCTCTATGGCATAGTTTCTACTAATATCAAATGTGAATTTAGTCCTTTCTCTACTCCGTTTTTTACTAATTTTTTAGGTATTTATTAAAATGTCTACTACTGGCTTACTCCTCTATGACATAATTTATACTCTTTGTAAGTATTAATTTGAAATTTTATCTACTCCTTTCTTACTACCTTTTCAGATGTAACTGCTATTGCAGTTTCTACTAATTTTTTCACTAAATTTTTTTTGTACTAAATTTTTCACGCCCATTAGCATTTCTAAAAACAAAACCTACTACTAGAAATTCTACTCCTTTTTTACACCCACCTTATAACTTTTACTGCTTTTTTAAATGCTATTTTTACTAATTTATTTCGGAAAACGCGTGAAGATAAGACATATTACGCCTCGCCATAGTATAATTATTCAATCTTTAATTTCTGTCTTCTGTCTAGATATGTACATATGTATACACATACTTATGTATGTATGTATGCCTGAGCAGCGCACATGCAACCATTAAGTTCGATTTGCTCGTCCTCACTAGTTAAGACTTTTGAATCAGATTTTCATGGTTGTTCTTCACATGTCAGCGTGTTAATTATCATTCAGTAGCCACAGTGCTACCAGATTGTCAATCAACGAGTTTGGAAGTGTGACTAATTCACACAATTTGTAGCTGTTAGGCAATGTCAGTTAGTCTAACATGGAGGAAGGCTGTTGTCTGGGAGTAGTAAAGACGTTCTAAGCTTACGCTTCTTCAAATACTTTGTATCTGCAAATTTTAAAATACATATTAAGGTGATCCATAAGATTTTTTTTTAACAAATGAAAAAATGCATCCATTATTTTTACTATATGGAAAATATTTGAAAAAAGACTGCTTTTATTTCAAAATATTATATGACAATCTTTTCTTTTGATAAATATTAAGCGATCTGACTTCATGAATGACAATAACAGCTCTTTGTGATCTTTCTAACGGCAGTGAGAACATTTTTGGGTTATGAAATGCTTAAATGTAATCTAATCTTTTAAATTTTCGGTCTGGACATAGTATAAAAAGAAGATTTCAGTGGCACGTATTGCTTGGAGGTCAAAGATTAAATTACTATAACTGTTGCTTATCGCTAAAGAAGTTTATCACTGATATCTATGATTATAGTGGAGTCGAGTTTTAATACAAGAATTGAGAGAGAAGTAACTGAAAACAAAATTTGGAGTCCATAGCGATTATTTTGATCTTCGACGCTTATGAGAATGTACTTTCTTAAATTTTCTACTATCTATGCCCGGTCTTTACCATTGTGTCCTCAAGGTACGAAAGTTTATATGTGTTGTTCTCGAGAATAGTGGTATCGATGCTAGAATTGCGGTAAAGCAAATCTTAATTTCTCTTAAAATTATTCTCAGACAGAACTTAACCACCTCCATTTGGTACTAAAGTCCTGTGTGTGGAACTTTCAGTACCGAAGTCGGATTTCCGGTATTGCAAATCAGTCATAATAATTTTTTCTACATTTAAGAACCACCTTAATACATATAGAATTGTATATAGCTATAAATTGCAAGCTACTACCTTCTCTTATTCTTTTTTACAATGTCCAAGTGCACGCATCATATTAACGCAAGTCTTCAGTTGGCGTAGTCTTCACGCTTATAAGCTGCATTACACGCTCTAAGCGCGCTAAAAGCTTGTCCTACACACACTACTTTTTTACTAGCGTTTTAGTAGTGTGCATTTTATGGTCGTTAGAACTCCATTTATATTTAATTTTGAACGCTTGTTTGGTGTTAAGCGCCTACACACGACCAACTAGCTGCTGTTTAAGCTTGTCTGTGGTGAGACTGACGGTGAAAACAACACTGGCAATTTTTGTTGGCCACCACTGTGCTGCTTGCAACATGTTTGCTGTTGGCGCAAACTTATCCCCACCGCACAAATCCATTCCAACAAACCAGAGCGCCCCCAAAAAAGCCAATACAACAAGTAGTTCCATACATTTGTTGTTTAGAACTGCCGTTGTTGTTGTTGTAGCAGCAGCAGCTATACACTCAAATGTGGGCCATTAGGCAATTCTATTCTGCCTGTTGCATTCATTCACGGCGGTTCGCCAAGCAACTGCGGGTAAACAGTGGCAAGTCGGTTTGAAGCTCATCGCCAGCGTTCCTCTTAAGTGTGTGTGTGTGTGTGTGGGTGTGTAGTGGAGCTTGCATGTGTGTTGCTTTTGTTGTTTTGTACGGGTGTCGTTTGTTTCGGTTTGATGGCGGTTTTTGTTCGAAGACGCCAATTTGTTGCTGTGTGACTGTTTCCCTCATATCTGGGGACTGGAAATACTTTTGCGAATTTTTCGATTTCGGATTTACTAATTTAAACTGTAAATAGTAGTATGGATGATCGGAAATACTAATAACAATAAAATGCTGATTTTGTTAGAGTAAACAAAGATATTAAAAGCTAAATTTTTGGAGTTCTGGAAGCATATGGAAGTCGCTGGGTGCCAAATCTGGTGAATACAGTGGATGCTTCAGCAATTCGAACTTTAGTTCATGGATCTTAGTCATTGTCAAAATGCTCTTGTGACACGGTGCATTGTTCTGATGAAAAAGAATTTTTTCTTCTGCAATCCTGGTCTTTTTTTCACTAATTTTTTCCTTCATCTGGTCCAAAAGATTATAATAATGTTCGGAATTAATGGTTCAACCAGTTTGCAAGTAAACCACAAACTAAATTCTTCTCGCATCCCAAAAAACTCAGTGAATTTCCGGGAACGAAATCGTTTCGAAGCCGAACAACCGGATTCACACCACTCTTTAGCTTCTTGTTTTGATTCAGGATCAAGGCGATAAGGCCAAGTCTCATTCGTAGTGATGAATCGACGCACAAAATCCACTTTATCCTTTTTAAAAAGCTTCAAATGTTGCTGAGAAAGTCGCTTTCGAATGTGCTTTTGTTCCAATGTTAGCGAATGCGCACAGATTTCTAAAACCTTAAAATTTCACTTAAAATATGGCTCACACTGCCTAATCCCTCTCAGACAATAGACGATCTTTCAAAACTATATCCTATATTTTGGCTATGATTTCTGATGTTGATGCGAAAGGCTTGTACGACCACGTGCCTAAAGTAGTTTATTTCTACTCGAAACCTATTCATTCGTACTCTTGGCGCTTCATTCACTGAATTTTTTCACGTTTTTCACTGTTCGTTTTTATTACATATTTTCTTCGTATGAGTCGTGTGCATTGTAAAATATCCATAACATGTGCTTCCAGTTTGCGCCACTGTACTCACGAGCCTTCCAGTCGCAACAAAACACAACATTACAACCCCAAAACGAACCTACGGCGAACTTGTGCGCAAGCAACAGTTGAAACGGCAGTTAACGAGCACGAGCATGGAAACGAACACTCATACAATTTGGTTGGCAGCACACATTTTGGCCAATTACCAGTGCTAGCTGCTGAATGCTTAGCAAGTTTAGTTTACAAAACGAGCTCTTGGATTAATGGTCGTGGGTGATGCGTACCGGGCCAACTTTAATGAACGGTTAATAGCAGATGGTCAATTTGAAAACAAAAACCTCAAAAAAAAAGTAGCAAACGAGTAATGGAAAAAATATATAAAAATAATTAGAATCATCACTAGCATTGCGTAATTAACACAGGTGATGATTTAAAGAGAATTAGCAAAGAAAAGTAAAAAAGGGTGCAAGTGGCAAATTAGTAATGAAAAGCATTGAAAAAATAATAAAACAAAAACAAAAGCGTGATCCAGCAACGAATTTTAGTGAAGTGCGCTAAGCGTTGACGCGCCCATTCGGGGGTGTGGTGCGGCGTAGATAAGTGTATCGTAGTGCACTCAGTGAGCTATACTGGCGTTTGGCGCCCACAAAATCCGCTTTAATTGTTGTTGTGACTGTTTTAACATTTTACCAGCGGCGTGCTAAATAAAACTAACAAAAATACTAATGTTTTTCTAAGCGGTTTTGTGTGTGTGTATCAATGTAACGTGCTCGGCTTAGACGACGACAGCGGCGTGCCCGACAAGATTTAAGCGTTTGCAGTGGCTCAGCATCTGTGCTTTTTGTCTTCGGTTTGATGCCATTCGTCTATTCTTTGCTTAGACGTTGCTGTTGTTGGCCTTTCCGCAACTGGCTTTCAAGCGCTGGCCATCAGTGGCGGCTGCAAAAATAGTGGCAGCAGCACAGCATTTGCAACCGCTGTGGCCGGGTGTGCCATTTGTGCTTGTGTCTCTCTGACTGCATCTCTGTGCATAGTGCGCGTCCAACTTACTGTAAATTGCAAAACAAAAGCATGAAACATAAGAGAATCAACTAGAAAGATAGAAAAGCCTAACAAAACAAAAAATATTTGCTGAAAGTGCAACTTGTGTGTGTGTACTTAAGGCAACTAGATTTGTTGGCTCTCATTGTATATAGAATATTAGGTTAAGTGACATTAACTTCATTCAAAAAAAAAAAATTTAAAGATATAGTAACCATAACACTTAATATTCTATTAACTGTTATAATTTACTAAACATAGTACAACAACAACAATAATAAAGCTATTTAATCCTCCACATGAACTGAGTGTTAAGTTTTTAACAAACAAAACAATAAAAACATTCACAAAAATTAAAAAAAAAAAAATACATAAAATTAATACTAATTTTGGACAATAAAGAAAAAAAAAAAAAAAGAAAAATTCCAAAAGATAAATTAATTAATAAAATAAAATAAAATATAAATACAGAGTGAATTCTAGATATCAACTAAAAGTGTTAAGGTTTTTACAAACAAAACAATAAAAAAATTCACAAAAATTCAAAAAATTAAAATAAATGCTAATTTTAGAAAAGTAAAAGTAAAAACAAAAAAAATTTTGTAAAATATTACAAAAAGTATTACAAAATTAAAAAAAAAATAATTTTAAAAAATTACAAACACAAAAACGTAAAACATTACAGATAAATAAAATAAAATATAAATACAGAAGAAACAAATGAAACTTAAGTGGTATAATATCATTTTTCAGCCTTCAACAAAAATTTGAGTGTCAATTTCAAGAAAACAGATGAAAACAATATTGGAGTCGCGAAATCGTGAACTTGCTGCATAAATAAATAATACTTAAAGTACGCCTGCTAACCAAGTTCAAATAGTATTTCTAAATTGTGCATAAATAAACATTTGTTTAATTGCTCTTGAATACTTTCCCTCCCCTGGTTGATCTCTTTTTAGTGTTCTAAAAAGTTTTAAAACCTGCGAATACATTTGGCAGCAGATAAATATGTATTAGGTATACATAGCTGTTTAATTTAGTGTGGTGAGTGCTAACTATAAGTAATTAATATGCAATAGAACTGTAAATAAATAGCAGTACTAAATTCCCTAAGAATGTTGCCATATATTTTCTTCATAATTATGGTTATAATACAATCCAATAATGTCTGGGGATTGGATTTTATAACAATGCTATATGCTCATGAAAACTTTACTCCTTATTCGTAACACCACACAAAGCAGTTGCCGACGTATTGACCAATTGTTAAAAAAAAAAAAATCAGTTCAAATATTTTGGAGCCTCTTTAACTCTTTCGTTATGGTCGAAAGTCAGTGAGGCTTGAAAACGGTGCAATAAAAATATATATCAAGTCCTCAGTCAGTAGTTTTTTCACTTCGAAGGTTCCACATATTATATTAGGAGGACAGATCACGAGATTTACCAGATTGATCTAATGCTCAAAAAAATATGTTTTGTTTTGTACTAATGACATGACTCAATCTCTCGAAAAAATTGGTTTGAACCAGGACCCAGAAAAAATGTTGGTTATATAGTGTTCTGATTTGCACAGCCATTTTTTTCTTTAACTAAAGTAAAGATGAACACAAATATATGTCTCTCACTTGTATTAAGAGTAGTACTCTCCCATATAAATTTAGTATTTGATGTTTTATCAAATATCCATACATACATAACTACTCCACCACCAGCTTCGTACGTATAGTATATCACTTGTAGGTTGAAAAAAGAGCAGTATTTGGTGACAAGAATTTTTATTTTGAATCAGAATCCGAAGCATTCTCGACTTTGGTTCGATACTCGTCTAATTTTTAAATTTCAGTTCAATTTTTTTTAAATGCCGATATAGGTAAAAATCGGGCTTTCCAACGGAGTGGATGACTTCCTCTTCCTCTGTTTCCCTCGACGGATACTGCGTCGAATACTCTCAGTGCTGGAATGTTTTCATCCATTCGGACGACATGACCTAGTCAGCGTAGCCACTGTCTCTTGATACGCTGAACTATGTCAATCCCGCGGTATATGTATCACATACAGCTCATGGTTTCATCGACTGCGGTATTCGCCGTTGACAATGCGCAAATCTTCCGCAGAACCTTTCTCTCGACAACTCGTAACGTCGACCATCATCCATGTCCCTGCAACATGTAGTAGGACGG